>CM021697.1:16678021-16689158 GCA_011074415.1 Stictonetta naevosa | reverse complement strand
TAGTAGTAGTAGTAGTAGTAGTAGTAGTAGTAGTAGTAGTAGTAGTAGTAGTAGTAGTAAACCATTATTTATATACCATTCAGAATTTCTGCTTCCTAAGTTGATTGGAGCAACATTGTAGACTTCTACCTTAGGGAATTGGCCTTTACAGAGTATATTTATTTATTTATTTATCATTTTTGAAAAGGAAAAAAACTTCACAAATTATAGAAGAGATACACTTGTTTTTTAATCTACAGGTCAAAATCAACAAGAAAATCTGCTTGTTGTTCCCAGTCACTGAAGAAAATTTTCTTATGCACATTCTACATATCTGGTAGCAGAGCAGTGCTATTTAGTTTGCATCTAAATTTGTAAAATTCTGTTTCATGTTTTGCAATTATCGGTCACACAAGAGAATCTCTTCAGAATTGCACACTGGGGTTTGGTTGAACATTGGGCCCTTTGAGATGTTAAGTGATAGGGGAAGTTATTAAGGGCTTCATACATTGTCATACAGTTAGCACATTGTCAGGTACTTTACTCATAAAAGAAAGACCATCAAAGTTAGAATGATATTAAATTTAATTCTTTTATGAAATGACAACAAAAACTCAATTCTACAGAGGAAAGAGCTGCACATTATTTGGATATTAAATACTGCAACTGACAAAAGGGTTAAAAAGAAAATCTGAGAAAGATTCCACAACTGAAATTGCTAAGGACATGGTTTAAATCAAAGGTACTTATTTTTAAAATATCTAAATTAAGTTCTAGTTAATTAATGGCTATTAATAAGAAAGTGTTTGTTGTTGTTGTTGCTTTTTTGTTGTTTGTTTTTTGTTTTTTTTCTTCCCCCTAAAGGTAGAGAATGTAGAGTTGGAAACTGTAATTTCTTCTGTGTAAGAACTCAGCCTGATACATTTATTAGGCCTGAATATTGGCTGTAGTGTATCTTCAAGAGAACAACGCAGTAAATATTTAGTTTAAGTAAACTTTTAGTTAAATATATTGTTGTGAGTCAGCACTTTTCTGATAGACGTCTCTGTTCCTTTGTCATCTGTTCAAAGTCTAATAGAAATATTTTCATTCTACTTCATGAGCAAAGGGCAAGCTAGGGAAGAGTGCTATGGAAGCTGGGATTTCTGTGTAGTCCTATTATACAAGTTTTGACAGCCATTGACATAATCATGTCTTCTGTGCTCTCCCTGATTTTTAACTTTTATGTCACTGGGATTATAGCCCTCCATGGAAGGTATGACACCTGACACAAAGGAATCGTGACATGATGAGATAAGGCAAGGCTGAATATCAAGACACCTATAGTGTCTGCCAACATCTAAGGGGTTATATATCTCCTAGAACATCAGGAAGGATTTGGGATAAATGCAAAGAAAAAAAAAAAAGAAGTCATGACAGTTCTGTCGGAGCAGTACGCTTGACTTTTTGAAAATACACCCTAAAATATGTGCGTTTTTGATATCTAATGAGTATACAGAACTGTGTTGTATAAATCAGGAATGATAAAGAAATGGCTAGTAATGGCAAAAGTGCTCAATGGGGGATCTAGGCATGAGTATGATAATACTACTGTTGAAATTCCAACCAGCCAATTGGAAAATGGATTTTGAAAAACAGCATTCTGTCTGTGATAATTGCAGTTTAAATCCTTAACACTGCAGGAAAATTCATACTTCATTAAATTAAGTGCTCTATAGAAGCAGACTTCAGAAGCCCAAGCCGTATGAAACATAAGCAAGGTGGAGACTGGACATAAATATAAAGGGCTTTCCAAAAGCTGTCACAATGGGGAAATGCAAAGCAAGCGCAATTGTCAAACTCTCCGCCAATCCAATTCTGGCTGCATGAATTCTCTGAACATTCAAGGACAGCATAAAAAGTTTCTGAAATTTTATCTCCTGTGTAATATCTGTATACACACAACCGCTGATTGTGATGGCTGGTTTTCTTTTGTTGTTTGTTTGTTTGTTTGTTTTTTTCACATTTTCTCAGTATCAAAATCCTTTCTAATACTGACACTCAAATGAAAATAATTCAATGTTAATAAATATAATGAACATATATTAATGAAGTGAACAGTGTTCAGTTTTAGGATTATAATTTCAGGCTCTACAGACTCACATAGTGAAAAAAAAAAAATGGTTTGCCTGTTTGCCTTTGTAGACATAAAAATTAGAAAATGCATGTTTATTTTCTGGTGTCTTCTTTTTGGATGCTGTTATTCCAAATATTGTCTTAGGCTGAAGAGTACAAGGTGTCAGGTTCAGAAAATCATCTGCTTTTTGCGCAGATGGGAGTTTGCCCAATATCATGTCAAATCCTCAGCTTCTGTTATCTGCTTCTGCCAAGACTATTTATTTTTATTTTTAATTCTACTTATTTTTTACTATTTATTTATTTATATATTTTAAGCAGATATGCCATGATGGGGTCTACTTACAATCTGTAACTCGTAGTTTTTAGAGTTTGAAAACTCTACCTGCTATGTAATTCCCTCTCTTAAACCACATCAAACCTATTAGTCTAAAAGAGCACTAATTAAAATTCCTTGTGTCTTCATTCAGGCTAGGATATTTTGAATAATGTTTTTGTATGGATTGCTTATAAATTAGTTTATTTCCTGTCAAAACTTTGACTCTTTTTTGTCTTCAGGCATAGTCCATACAGGCAAGACCATACCTTCACTAAGACTGCATTAATCTCTTAAAAATATATGGTTTGAGTTATTAAAGAAATATGTATGTGTTACATGTGTGGGAAAAAAAAAAAAAAAAAAAAGTATTTGAGAGACACTTGGGAGAAGTTTCATTTAACTTTATATTATATGTCTACAAGTTAGATATCCACATCTGAGCTACTTCTCTGAAGTCGTCCCTTTATAATCCACACACACACACACAAAGGCACTTTTGAGATGTTACTCCTCTTATCACGACGAAGACATTTAAACTGGGTCAGATTAATTACACTTTAAAAGTTCCTGTTTCTCAATATGGATAATAAAAGGAGTCTAGACAGCTGGCTCAGCGTTACATGTCTACATTCCAGGCTTCTAAATTTAGGCACCAGGGTGACATATACATGAAAAGGAGGACTAAGGAGAATCTCCATCCTTTACTGGATGCGGGGAGAAACTTAGTGACAAGAGATGTGGAAAAGGCTGAGGTGCTTAATGCCTTCTTTGCCTCAGTCTTTAATGGCAAGACCAGTTGTTCTCTAGATACCCAGTACCATGAGCTGGTGGAAGGGGATGCGGAGTGGGATGTGGCCCTCACAATCCACAGCGAAATGGTTTGCGACCTGCTACAGCACTTGGATGTACGCAGGTCCATGGGGCCGTTTGGATCCACCCGAGGATACTGCGAGAACTGGCGGAAGAACTGGCCAAGCCACTTTCTATCATTTATCAGCAGTCATGGCTATCGGGGGAGGTCCCAGTCGACTGGCGGCTAGCAAATGTGACGCCCATTTACAAGAAGGGCCAGAAGGTAGACCCAGGGAACTATAGGCCTGTTAGTTTGACTTCAGTGCCAGGGAAGCTCATGGAGCAGATTATCTTGAGCATCATCATGTGGCATTTACAGGGCAACCGGGAGATCAGGCCCAGTCAGCACGGGTTTATGAAGGGCAGGTCCTGCTTGACGAACCTGATCTCCTTCTATGACAAAATGACATGCTGGGTGGATGAGGGAAAGGCTGTGGATGTGGTCTACCTTGATTTCAATAAGGTTTTTGACACTGTTCCCCACAGCATTCTCCTCGAGAAACTGGCTGCTCATGTCTTGGACTGGCATATGCTTCGTTGGGTTAAAAACTGGCTGGATAGCCGGGCCCAAAGAGTGAATGGAGTCAAATCCAGTTGGAGGCCAGTCACTAGTGGTGTCCCCCAGGGCTCAGTACTAGGGCTAGTTCTCTTTAATATCTTTATCAGTGATCTGGATGAGGGGATCGAGTGTACCCTCAGTAAGTTTGCAGATGACACCAAGTTAGGTGTGTGTGTCGATCTGCTCGAGGGTAGGAAGGCTCTGCAGGAGGATCTGGATAGGCTGGACTGATGGGCTGAGGCCACCTGTATGAAGTTCAACAAGGCCAAGTGTCAAGTCCTGCACCCGGGGCACAACAACCCCAAACAGAGCTACAGGCTGGGAGATATGTGGTTAGAAAGCTGCCTGTCAGAGAAGGACCTGGGAGTATTGGTTGATAGTCGGCTGAATATGAGCCAGCAGTGTGCTCAGGTGGCCAAGAAGGACAACAGCATCCTGGCTTGTATAAGAAGCAGTGTGGCCAGCAGGTC
This sequence comes from Stictonetta naevosa, assembly GCA_011074415.1. NCBI lineage: Eukaryota > Metazoa > Chordata > Aves > Anseriformes > Anatidae > Stictonetta > Stictonetta naevosa. The sequence goes on along the minus strand of CM021697.1, from coordinate 16,684,864 downwards.
CAGGGAAGTGATTGTCCCCCTGTACTCGGCTCTGGTGAGGCCGCACCTCGAGTACTGTGTTCAGTTTTGGGCCCCTCATTACAAGAAGGACATTGAGGTGCTCAAGCGAGTCCAAGAACGGCAACAAAGCTGGTGAAGGGTCTGGAGAACAAGTCCTACGAGGAGCTGAGGGAGCTGGGGTTGTTCAGCCTGGAGAAAAGGAGGCTCAGGGGTGACCTTATCACACTCTACAGGTACCTTAAAGGAGGCTGTAGCAAGGTGGGGTTTTGTCTATTCTCCCATGTGCCTGGTGACAGGATGAGGGGGAATGGGCTGAATTTGTGCCAGGGGAGGTTTAGGATGGATATTGGGAAAAAATTATTTACTGAAAGGGTTGTTAGGCACTGGAATAGGCTGCCCAGGGAATTGGTTGGGTCATCATCCCTGGAGGTCTTTAAAAGACATTTAGATGTAGAGCTTAGGGATATGGTTTAGTGGAGGACTTGTTAGTGTTAGGTCAGAGGTTAGACTAGGTGATTGGAGGTCTCTTCCAAGCTAGATGATTCTGTGATTCTGTGATTTGGTACCAAAATTATATTTGTAACTTTTTTTTTTTTCTTTGAATGCATTCATACAAAGAAATTATAGGAGATAAAAATAATGTGATTATTGCTAATATCATCTAATATCATGGATATGATATTAGAGAATAACTTTTTTTTTAACTTTTTTTTAACTTTTTTTTTTTTCTAGTTAGTGTTCTTACATGTAAACTAGCTTGTGATAGAAGACAAAAGTTAGTTACGCATTAGTATTTTGGAGGGGGCAGAATAGTGATAAAAATGATAGTGATATGTTTATGCATGGAAAGTAATTAACAATATTTCCAAGTTCTTAGGAATTAATGAAGTATTAATTTTCAATGTCTTTGGAATCACCATTAATAGTCATATTACTGTTTATTAGCAGCTTTAAAACTGAGAGTTTTATGGTGAGTGGAGGGTGGTAGTGAAGGATTAAGTTTTTCCTACTTATAAAGTGGCTTACAAGGAGAGGTTAGGTGAAGATTAAATGTCCAAGGCTGTATGGGAAACACTGTTTCTAAAAGAGAAACACAGAAAATCTCTTATCAAAGGAGCCAATAATGACCTGAGAACAAGTATAGTAATACACCAGCTTTTGTCTAGTTTTTCTGATTGTTTGTTTTTTGTTTGTTTTTGTTTTTTGTAAGATAAACAAAACTGTAAGTGTGACAGTGTGGATTCTGTGGAATGAACAAGACTTGAAACTAAAATTTCATAAACTTTGTGTGTTTATATATTATTTACAAGGGGAGCTAAAATTTCAGCCTAAATTATAAACTTTTCATAGGATAAAATTGAAAACAACCCCAGGACAAAGACAGAAAGAGAAAAAAGTAATCAAAAATGTTGATTCTACCTGCCCAGCATGCAGATTTTATTAGTGCTCTTGTGCCAGTTTAACTGTAGTCTGAAGCTACACCCATCCATATTAAAGTAGTATTGAGACTGCAGCTTAACTAACGCTTTTGTTCTTCCTCTTTCAGCAAGTGGGAGTAGATTGAACACTTACCCATCTTCTCAAAATCTCATAGTCTAACTCAATAGCCTCCGCTTTCCACACATCTTCACTGTTACTGGTTCTTTTTTGTTCTTGGGCAGAAGAGTTAAGGTGCAAAAAGAACGATAGTAGTGCTTATATCAAAAACATTCCTTCTTCTCTAGGAAAACCTTCCTTTAGTTGTCTATTTTTCTATTTGAAAATGTGACTAAGAAAGACAGATATCATCTGCAAACTGCAATAAAAAAATGTTGCAACTTATCCTATCTTTCTTTTTAACTTTTGAGGGAAAATTAGTAACTTTCTTCCCTCCATTACCATGCCTGTTCAAATGGCCCAGAATTATCTGGCAGAAAGGAAAAAAAAGGCCTTACAAGATAGCAAACCTGACACACACATGAAGCTGAAACCTCACTTCTTTTGTGTTGTTCAAGATTTTTGGAGGCCTTTCATCAACATAGAAACAAACTCTCAGACTGAAAAAAAAAAAAAAAAAAAAAAAAGTAATCTAAATATTGCCTTGGCTCCATTGAGATTATTAGGGGTTATTTGGGCTATGCTTCCTCTTTTTGTTCCACAAGAGCAGAAGGAAACAGTGCTTGCAAAAGTCAAGGAGATTTTTCTCTTACTGTTTTATGAGCCTTCTCATCTTCCAGATTCAGGATAACATATATAGGCTGGGTGTATGCTAGTAATAGAAGAAAAACAGGATGTGATGGAAAGAGAATAGGAACTTTTCAGGGTATGATTAGGGTGTGCATGGCAAGAAGATAGAGCCATCTCCTCAGACAAACTGCTTTACATTCCAAAAGGGTGTAGCTCAGATAGCTTTTTATTATGCTTCATATCTATTTTACTATTGACTAGACAACCCAAATGCAAAGACTGTGTGCTAGCCAAAGTGTAATCCAAATTAGTGCCTTATCTGTCAATAAAGGGAACCAGAACCTTGGGGATTTTGTGGGGTGTTCCAGTGAAGAAATATTCAGCCACAGTTTTTGATTCAAAAATCTGGGAACAGGTGCCTAATAGTTGAGTGCTGCAGTTTTTCACTTTTAGACATGATAGCTATTGGCCTAATTTTATGTCATATGCTATGTAGCTATGAGGCAGAGAGGTTTTTACATGTAAACAGAGACTAATTTGTATTTGAATAAGTCCATCTTGATTGTACTAAGATTTGTTTATAGGTAGTAAGGAAACCAAAGGAAAATCACAAACAAATACAGCTTTCTAAGGTGTGGATGTTAGAGGTAATTAAGCAACAGGTTAATTGGCAAGGAATGCATTTTACTTTTCTGATTCAAAAATTAAGAAAGTTTGTAGGGTAGAAAAATGTATATTTCTAATAACTGAAAATGTTTAGAAATTACTGAAAATGTACAAACAACCTTGAGAATTTTTTTTGATTATGAAAAGTCTATGTAGCATATCAAAAGTCCTGATTGAAAACACAATGCTGTCAACCTTGGATAAAAAGAAACAATCACAGTTACACAAGTATGGACATTTTCTAATGCAAAATATGATTTCTGAAGATGACAATGTTGCTGAGTAAAAGATTTACATATCGATGAAACCAAAGTAAGAAGAAAACACTCTCATATAAAGGATATTAGTTTAAGAAGACCAGAGACATGCAGTTTACGTGATTATAATACATAATCCAGAGAAAAAAATAAAATGTTCAATTAAATGATAAGAAGCTCATGTGCACATACATAGAAGACACAGAGAAACAATGGCAGGAAGAGTAAGGCTACTTGCTGTTTTGGAGTGTGGGACACATTAGAGGAGACAAGGGAAAAACATCTTGGGATTGAAAAGGGATTATTAGGATGTTTATGGAAGAAACCAAAGTTGGGAAAAGGGAGTAGTTTAGGCGATTTGGAGAGGGACAAGTCTGGGACATAGTGTGATAAGGGCCTATAAGGGTGCATAGGGATAGTCAATGTGCTTGTCAGGCCATGCCTTGCACCTGGTCACTGCATTCTTCTTTCTAAACTCCATCTTCAAATATTTTGCAGTAAGCAGCTCTTCACTGGTATGTGTACAGGATCTGTGGTGCCAGTGACTGGAGCAAGTGTGGCTGTGCAAGTGTGTGATCACTAGTGAAGGTTAAGCTGGACAAGCTAGCGGGAAGGTGAAGTGCCCAGGTGCTAGTAACTGGGAATACTGGAATCCAGGAACAGCTACTGGGTAAACTGGGTATAGTGCCCACTACTTCACCCTGGATTATGTGCAAATGTTGGCACATGTTACATGTTCCCAGTAACAGACTTCATGCTCAGCCAGAGAGGGGAGCAGGGTGAGACCATTGATGCTATTTTTGTTTATGTGAGGACTCTATGTTAGTTGAGTGGATGGATAGGAGAAGAATGGCAAAATCTCATTTGATCTTGATTTTCAGTATGAATACAGACTGTGAAAATGGGGCATCATGATCATTCTGACTTTTGGGGTTTTGCATATATACATATGTATATATCCTATATAGTGTAAATTACCTGTCTGGAATATGTGCTCGGCAACACTATTGGAGAGAGAGGGGGATGTAGACAGACTAGGAGGAACCTCTGCCCAAGAAAAGGCTTCAGAAGAACTGAGCAGCACAGGGTAGGTTCCCAACCCCATCCAAATGAGTAATCCCAACATCAAGAATTATCTGAAACTAGAAACATTTTCAGTGTGAATAGCTGTCACTGAAAAGCCATTGTTGAGCAGTCAATAGAATTTATGTTTGGCGAGTAAGTGTAACCATTTAGTTACGCAAGAATACTGTCAGTCAAAAGTCCCATTTTCATTCACTGAATGACCCTAGGGTTTTTTTTTTAAGCTGTGATTTAAGTTTAGCCATTTATTAGGTAGTTACTGACCTATCTTGTGGGATTACTACGAACTGATATTGATAAAGAAGTTGGTAATCTTTACAGGAAGGTGACATCTCTATATTGGATTAGAACAAAAGAGAACGAGATTAGGTCTAATACTTTCAAGAGAGGTTAACCACAAAATACCCTCAGAATTTAAACAGGCTTTGGCTGGATAGCAGCATTAAAGTTAATTAAAAATATTTTTGAGTGGTGCAGGGTAACATAAGAGAATTTGAGAAATTTCACTGACTTTGGTAGTGAAATCTTATAAAAATGTTGATTCTAATAGTTGTCTCATTGTAACTGAATCAATTTAAACTAAAAATATTGAAAACTGCATCATGCAAAAAGCATGTAGTCTGTATTTTACAATGTCTGAATAAACAAACAAAAAGGAGGTACCACAGTGACATGTCTTAGTCAGTACATTATGGATTGCATATTGGCATGGAAACTTTTCAGGATGGCCTTTTCTCTCTCTTTATTTATTTATTTATTTATTTTTCCTTCTGTGATGGAGCTTTCAATGGGTTTGAGATACATTTCAAAGAGGAAAAAGAAGTCCCAGATGGGGAATCTTAAATACCTATTCCCATCTTTAGCATAGATTTTCAGAGTAACTTTGCATTAGTTATTTGTTATAGACATGCATCTGTTTCCTCAGACCTAATTATGTCTTTATTTATGCAACTACTATTTATGTAACCACTACTAGTATAAAAGTAACATTGCATTGTTGCATAGGTGTGAGAGAAAAATCTCAATACTTTTCTTCAGACGGGATCTTCTGTGAAGCTATTTTATTCACAGTTGCAATGGCAGGCATCCTGCAAGCAGGAGCGCACAATAAAAGTTTATCATAACCTTATATTCCCTATTACCTGACACCTGACTTCTCCTGTTTCCTCATTGGCTGAGTATTACAAGTTCACAACCTACTCAACGCTCTTCTATACCGTATATGTACAACTTTATTTGGCCAACCATTAATTTATCATTTTCATTTTTTTTCCCTTCTTCTCTCATGACTAGAGGGCCCATGATTTTTGTTTTTACTGGTTTCATACTGCTCATCATGTTCTTGTTAGCTACCCTCCTTATTTTGGGACAGTGGGACCTTCCCCTTATCTGCTTAACATACTCCCCACTGCTATGCAGCAAAATCACTTTTGAATATACAAGGTTAGTGGAATTTTGCACTGCAAAAACACCTTCTATTGCAAAAACACAACTTTGTTTCTCACAGGCTTATATTTTCTTTAACACATTTTTGAAATTGAATATACTTTAGAATATATCTTAGAATCCCACTGTCCAGTATTCTAACACGAAATCATTTTAAATTGATATGATGATACAGATATAATTTAGTTTTTTTTTTTTTTTTTTTTTTTCTTAAAAAGAATGAACTTTTCTGTTTCCTGCTGTGACAGATTGTGAGTCTCTTTGTATCATAAAAAGGAATGCCAGAAAGCAGATGGACTAAAAGCCAAAACTGAATGATGCTTACACAATACAAAGGAAAGAGTTGGCAGGTCCTCAAGACTGATTACATTAAATCTATTTTCCAGAGGATCTGATAAACTGAATTTCCACAACCTGAAATGGACTGTTACATAGATATATCCCCAGACATTGCTCATAGTCAACAAATCAAGCAGCAGTTTTATGAAATTTGATCAAAAAGCTGTAATCTCTTTAATTTTTTTCCAAACATGTTTAAGCATTTTTGCAAGCCTTGTCTAATCTTACAGCACATGACCTTCTCTTTCTCTCCTTTTTCTTTGTAAAGAATTTAATTTCATTTTTCTACTTAAAAGGACAATATTGTAGTTCACAAATACATCCCAAATTGGGAGATTTAAGGGACTCTAGTATCTGGAATCATTAGCTGCAAGAGACAGTCAAATAATGAATGTCATGCAGAAAAGAAATTGCCAACTGTCAAATTACCTTCTAGTTCTCTTTTGTATTCGGTTGTACAGTATTTTTGCCCACCTGTCACATGATCACATTGCCCATCTGTCAGTCTAACTTGTGGTAATTTCCAATTAAATTTGAAACAAAGGTAAATGCATTCTCTAAGTGCTTGAGAGAGTCTCAGCTTAAGGAGAAGGCAAGGAAAACTTGGCCATTGTTAGTCCTCACTGGAAACGTGACTGAGCAAGTGGAAACTGCAGCTGGCTGATCAACCAGCACATCTAGGTCAGACCTAGACATGCTGTGCTCTGCCTCTTTCCCAGGTGACAGACCAAAACACTATGAAGGATGACTTGGGAAGAGGAGTGGATGCTGACTGTAAATGCTCTAGGGGCACCGGGGACAAAAAGTACTGCTTAGAGGCAGTGGTTTGGGGCATTATGAGAATTGTTTTCTGGGTTAAAAAAAAAAAAAAAAAAAAAAAAAAAAA
>CM021697.1:16619961-16672204 GCA_011074415.1 Stictonetta naevosa | reverse complement strand
AGGAAAGGAAAGGAAAGGAAAGGAAAGGAAAGGAAAGGAAAGGAAAGGAAAGGAAAGGAAAGGAAAGGAAAGGAAAATAAATTCATCATGGAAATCAAAAACATTTACAATTGAATTCTGCCTTTCATGTTTTTCGAGTCAATCCATCAAGGGCTTGACAAGCTTAAAAAATATGACATCTTTAAATTTTAAGACCACTAAAATCATAGTTATAATATTTATGGGATAGTTAATTATAACACAGTATCTACATTATCATAAATATCATACTTAGAGTACAGAGCCAAAACAGAGTAAAATTGGTATATTTATTAAGCCAGTGAATTCTGAGGTGTCACTTCTGCAACAGAGAATAATTTAAAGTATAAAAAGTTCCAGACTAACAATATCATAATCAACTGAACTACTAGGCTACACTTGGAATTAGTATAAAAGAGAATAGTAGAAAGAAAAAAAGAGTACTAATGCTCTTTTGAGTAGTAGCTGTCATATTGTTTACCTGTTGCATTCATGATTGTCACTACCCAATAATTTTCACTATGAAGCTTGAATTTTGCAGTTGTATGTTTTACATGACAAACATTCATATAAATAAGTTTGTGGCTGAAGTACTACCATTCAAGTAATATTTCAGAACACAGCTAACCTTTCATTTCTATCTGCTCCTTCTTGGAGCAGACGGATTGGCAGACGGATTGGGACATGAATGCAGAAAAAGGTGTATAAGATTGGCAGTGTGTGATTGATGAGTTCTCTCATTTGGTCCTCTGAGGCTACTTTGGTCCAGACACATGGTCCGTGCCTGCATGTTTTTGTTCTGAGAATGATAGTTTTATAAAATCTAGAAGATTGATGTATTTATCCCATTTTCTCTTTACTTCTTCACAAATACCTATGGAGATAATGATAATAACAACAATAGAACAATTTACATTTATATAGAAACTTCTATCACAAAGCACCTTACAAACTATACACACAAATTAACCCACCAAATGTGACCTCCACCCATAGAAGGAAATATAATAGCTCTTTTAAGAGCTGACACTCAGCATTGCTATCTGGAACATAAGCATATGAATTGTAGGAGAGTGCTTGTAATATTTCATCCTATTTACAAACTAAGCACAACATTTCAAAACTGGTGCGCAAAAATAAATAAATAAATAAATAAATAAATAAAAACGATGTTGTTTGGCAGACAGTTTCTTAGAAATATAGAAAAATAAAGCTTTCAGACCTCAAAATGATGTCAGTTCTGGTACTCAACTAATTTAAAAATGTACTATGTCTAATTTAGTACACAATGTTATCATACAGCCTTGATAATGAAAAGCCCCCATGACTTCTTCAAGACATTAAAGCATGGAACTGGGAGAGGAAATCAGGCAAATTTATATTCCTAGCTCTAAATCCTAAATCATCATAACATTTTGTGTCACTGTGTCATTGTGCTGGACTGCTTGTCTGATCTCTGATACCACTTCTTTACAGATCCTATTGTAAGAGGACTTATGTGTCTGACTCATCTGCCTCTCACAGTGTATGGGTAAATAACACCATTACCTTAAATAATATATCTCTTTCCATCAAGTTACAAAAATAAATAACATGATCACATAGAAGGTGTCTTTATCAGTAGTAAATCCAGTGGTACATGGGAAGGATACCCTTTGGAACTAATCAAACAAATTGTTTTAAAACAATTCAGAACTCTTTACTGTTTCATAACCAATTCTTTCTACCCTGAGACATAAAAAAAAAAAATAAATAAATAAAATCTTAGTGGCATGGCATGATGACATATTGTGGGGGTAGCAGAGGTTAGCTTTGTTTATCAAGAAAAATAGTAGTAAGTCTAGTAGTAAATAGTAAGCCCCAGTTATTGCCATGGGAATTTTATAGGTGCCTGTTTCAGAAAGTTTCTTAAGCAGCTCAGCAAACTAATTTTCTTTTTGCCCTTGAATCTCAAAGCATCACAAAGGATGGAAAATGAAGCAGTTTTAAATGAAGTCCATATCACTTAGAAATGTCATAAAATAACTGGATATTTCCTATATTGTTATAGAAGAAAAAGATTTAGCTCCCTGTAATTCTCTGGAGGTGATGGAGCTACAACAAAGTTCTAAGCAGAGTTCATTCCAATCTTACTTACAACGCTAACTGTGTGTGATGCATCTTTGTCAACTTCTCTGGTAACACTTACTGCATCTAAAAGATCATGGAGAAAATATGGAAACCCTGTGTTGTCAAAGGGTTTGCACAGCCTCAAGGGTTTTGATTTATCATAAGAACTTTGTAAGCAGTCCCTCCATCTGCTAGACCTGTTTTTTTTTTTTTTTTTTTTTTTTTTTCCCTCTAAAAGCACTTCTGAATAGAAATTGAAGTTTTCTCTAAAATACCCTAGCACATTTTCCAAGATAACTATACTGTTTGTTTTCTTTTTATCTTTTGTTATTTTTATATAAAAGAGTACTGGATTCTATGGAAAGTGGTAAAGATTAGTATTCGTTATTAACTAATCCTGAAGTTCAAGCTAAAAGTTCCATGAAAAACTATTATTTATAATATTGGCATAAATGTCTTACAGCTATAGGAAATGTTTTCTGTTATTCAGGAGTGGATCTTTTAATGTTAATGGTCTAAAGCATGGCTTTCAAACATTTTAGTAAATTAGTAAGGACAAGAAATAATCTTGAAAGAATCTTTCTTGTAAACAAAGTACTCAAAGTTCTTAATATTCTTTTTTTCCCCCTTGTTTGTTGTCATTTCATTACATTTTACAACTAATTGAATGAGTGATAACATTTTCCACTTGATATGTCCACTGATAGTGGATGAGTCATTCACCCTGTCTTCTGTCTCCGTTAGGTGACAACCCATAGCTGTTGTGATTCCATCTTGTGAGAAAACCTCCATCACTAATTTGACATGTCCTGTGTCCCTGTAAGCTGGAATGTGAATAATAATAACTCAGTTCTCTCTAGATGTTATTATCCTGCCTTTCATATTAGACTTGTGTTGGCTACTTCTTTATTTTAATGAATTTGTGCTCAACCACACTTGACTCATGAGAACTGAAAAAAAAAAAAAAAAAAAAAAAAGTAGCTAATGAGCTAATGAAGCTTAATTAAAAATAAGTTAGAATACAAAACACTAATTTTGGAAATTAATTTCCAGCCAATGGTCAGATACTGACCATTTTTGAACAGTACCTGAATCATTAAATAAGTCATCAAGACATCAAGATTTAGAAAAGACTAATTGTTATCTCCAAGATCTTCACAAAATATGAAGATAACTACATCATGGAAAAAGTGATTTTTCTACTATTATGGTTAGATTTTAAAATTTTTTCAGCATATTTTTTATGTTTGCTCCCAAAGCACTGTACCATGCCAGCAAAAAGTTAGAGGAAAGTGATTAATCCCCTCTATATAGCACTTGTGAGAGCCCTTCAAGAGTGTTGTGTCCAGTATAGAGCTCCCCAGTACAAGGGAAATATGGACATCCTGGAGCAAGGCCAGTTAAGGACCTCTAAAGAAAGGCTCAGAACTGTGTCTTTTCATCCTGCAGGAAACGGAAGGTGGTCTTATTAATGTCTTCAACCACCCAATGAGTAGTTATAGAGAAAAATGGATCCAGACTCTTGAAGATGAGCAGCAAAAAAAGAGAAGAGAAAACATCTGAAAGCTGCAGCAAGGAAAATTCCAGACAGATATAGGGGAAAAAAAAAAAAAAAAAAAAAAAAAAAAAAAAGTCATAACAAGGTTGATCAAACACTGGAAGAAACTGTGGAATCTTCATCTCTGAAGACACCAAACAATAATTAAGCAATGTTCTAAGTAACTTAATGTGATTTTGAAGCTGGCCTTCCTCTGAGCAAGGAGTTGGACCAGATAATCACCAGACGTCCCTTCAGAATTAGTCTGTAGTTCTATTTTCCATATTAGATCCAATTCTTATACACCTCCTATTCATTTCCAAAATTACATAGTACATAGAAGACCTTAAGATTCATTTATGGTTCTGTCTTCTTCATCATTTTGATTTTAGATCCTCAATTTTATTCTGTATTTTCTCCTCACTAAGCTATATACTTCCACTGAATTCTCAGTATGGAACAAATGTTCGCTCTGCATCAACAATACTGACTTAAATAAAACTACTAAAAGGTATTTAGACACAAATGGTAATACTACCTTTTAAAAACAAGCATTGATTTTTATCCAAAATACCATATACAGATACACAGAATTTAGAATTTTCAGTTGCTTATTTTTGACCAAAGTCTCTCCCTGTCTCCAAGTCTAATTTACACTTCAAGTTCATATCCTAGCCTATTTCCAGAGGCTCTAGGCTGAGTCTCAAAGGTCCTTTCCGAATCCAGTTCTCCTATGCTACATTGACAAAGACTTTTAAATATATTTTAAATATATTCAAAGATTTTTAAATATATTCAGTAATCGCCTTAACCTGTTTAGAATAAAACCTCAGGTTCTTATTTGCAACCACATCAACTGAATGATAACCAGGTAGGAGGCCAAACTGGGAGTTGAATCTTGACATTCAGAATACATTTAATTGTTTGCTTTTTAACAAAGGGTAGAATGTTCATAATTTGTCAGCTGCTATATATTTTGATTTGTTGGTAAGGGAAGTTCCAATTACTGTGAAATAAATAGTAGTCCTAGAAAAATCCCAGTTTATGCAAATCTATCTGAATAAGAATTCAGTGGAAAGTCTGCTTATTTATAATTCTGAGAATTTGTTAAGGAATTGCCCTTCATTCTTATGTCACACATGCCATAACACCTGTGCTATACAGAGCACTGGACAAACCTTAAGGGGGAAGCCAAACTGATGTTCATTTAGTGTCCTTCATCGACCAATACTGGGAAGCAGTTCTGAAATGATAGGTCTGAAGATTATCTGTTTGAGAGAAGCTCAAGAGACTTGTCTCTTCCTGGCACCTACTGGAATCAGGAAACTTTCACTGAATTATTAAGCCCATTTGCCTCTGAAATTTGTGCCTCAGTCATGTTTTGAATAAAGTATGTATATTTCTTCTCTATTTGCATGTGCTTTGAAATAGATTTTTTAGATGCTCACAGGATTCTCAGGGTGGAGACAATGCACTGTCTGAAGCTGCCAATCTCTTGTTCTGTTCTGACTTTTGGAGTAGTCTGGCTATGTGAATTCTCACACTATATTTATTACTATTGAATCTGTAGCTACATGTCTTCATAAAAATGATTTTAAGCAATCTTAGGTACTGAGACAGATTAGGTACTGAAAGAGGAAACCTATTTAAAAGAAAAATCAATTTGCTCTGTTATTTACTGGACAAGGGACAAGGTTCTCTATTTTCCCTGGGAAGTTGTACCTTGATGTTTTATAACTGGGGAGTAGTTACTGGAAAGAGGCATTGAAAGACAGAATCCTGAACTGGGCATCAGGGATCTTTCTTGGGAAGATCTTAGTTTTTATGAATGTACCACTGTATTCCACACTGATATTATTTTTAGTTTCAGTTTCATAAAATTAAGAAAACAAAGAAAGAGGATGCAGAAAAAGAAAATGAAATATGGATGAAAGTAAAGGTTGAGGAGACACAATGTTAAATTGTAAATGATCTCTACTGGTGTGAAAAACTGTTTATAAAGTAAAACAAAATAATTCCAAGGAAAAGAGAGACAACCCATTTTGAAATTCTATTGTTAAAACAAATCTCAATCAATCAAATGATTAATTCTACCTTCGCAACGTGTCAGTTACAAATGGCAACAACCAGAATCAATGGTATGTAATTTGTCATCTCTTTGAAGGCTCAAAGATTGTTGATAGGCAAAGTACCAATGAAGCTAACAATTTTTGAGTAAAACGTGATTAATATTCTGCTCCATGATAATTTTCTTTTTTTAAAGAAAAAGACAGTGTTTCAATCAAATTACAGTTTTGTCCTTCCAAGGGCACAATAAATCACTAATATGTTCAGATGTTCACAGAAATCTTTGAACAAATTTATTCACTTATAAACATCTGAAACCTCACATGCTGTGCTTAAGGAACTATAATAGATATTCCCACCCAAGTACTTTCTATCATAAATTTTATATAATATTATGTAGTTGTAGGAAACTTTGCAAATGAACATAACTGCATTTGGATCAATGGATGATAGATTGTGATAAAATAGGAAGATTCCTTTAACTTTTCTATAATATTAGGTACTGAATATTTTGAATATTTATTCAAATCTTATCCAAGCATATATAATAATTTAGTGGGTCAAGTCTTTGTTGGCACACATGTGCTGAACAGTACTTGAAACTCTGAACCACAGAAAAAATTGAATTTTCATTAACCATTGATGTTGCTTGTTAATGTTGCATTAAATCTGGAATTCTAAAGTGTGTTGTTTGTATTTTTTTTTCCCGTTCCACCTGAGAGTAAACTGTTTGTTTGATTATTTGATTATTTATTTATTTGTTTATTTCTAAGCAATGCGCCCTACAAATAGCAACTTGCACTAGTGTTGTGGTTTAACCCGGCTGGCAGCTAAACACCACACTGCCGTTTGCTCAGCCTCCCCCCATCCTCTCTAGGATGGGGGAGAGAAACAGGAAAGTGAAGCCTGTGGGTTGAGATAAAGACAGTTTATTAAGATAGAAAATAATAATAATAATAATATGTACAAAACAAGTGATGCACAATGCAATTGCTCTAGCCACCCCTATATGCTGTTTAGCATGACGTCAGATGGTATGGAATTCCCCTTTGGCCAGTTTGGGTCAGCTGTCCTGGGTCTGTCCCCTCCCAGCTCTTGCTGTACCCCCAGCCTGCCCAGTGGCAGGACAGAGCGAGAAGCTGAAAAGTCCTTGGCTTAGTGTAAGCATTGCTCTGCAGCAATTAAAACATCAGCATGTTATCAGCACTCTTCTCATCCTAATCCAAAACATAGCACCCTACCAGCTACTAGGAGGAAAAATAACTCTGTCCTAACTGAAACCAGGACAACTAGCCATGCCCAGTTTCAGCTCAGAAGTTCTAATTTCCAACTTTCCTTTGAGGTTTTGGGGCCTGTTATTCATTTACATTATGTCAAGGTAAAGAACAGTCTCTTTAGTCCATAGGTGATCCTTGAAAAAATTACTTTTTAAAACTTCCTTACAGAGTAACTTGAGTTACCAAAACCATGAGACTTGCTGTGGACAAGAAAATAACCACATCTCATGTTCATATGTAAACTGTAGGAGTGGGGTTACTCTGTTGATGTGCCCTTCTCCATATCAGTTTTTTCCAGGGACTACTGGAAACATCAGTACTTAATACCATATTTCAATGCCTTCTTATAAAGTCTGCATATATGTCTGTGTGGCATTGTTCACTTGAGTACAAATTATTGTACTTAGCCTCAGCCAGCGGAATATCATAGAATCATAGAATCATAGAATCATAGTATATCCCGAGTTGGAAGGGACCCATAAGGATCATCAAGTCCAACTCCTCACACCGCACAGGTCTACCCAAAAGTTTAGACCATGTGACTAAGTGCACAGTTCAATCTTTTAAATTCAGACAGGCTTGGTGCAGTGACTACTTCACTGGGGAGCCTGTTCCAGTGTGCAACCACAATCTTGGTGAAGAACCTCCTCCTGATGTCTAGTCTAAACTTCCCCTGCCTCAGCTTAACCCCGTTCCCATGGGTCCTATCACTGGTGTTTATGGAGAACAGGTCACCCGCCTCTCCACTGCCCCTCATGAGGAAGTTGTAGACCGTGATGAAGTCTCCCCTCAGCCTCCTCTTCTCCAGGCTGAACAGGCCCAGTGACCTCAGCCATTCTTCATATGTTTTCCTCTCCAGGCCCTTCACCATTTCATCACCCTCCTCTGGACACTCTCCAACAGTTTAATGTCCTTTTTGTACTGTGGTGCTCAGAAATGCACACAGTACTCGAGGTGAGGCTACACCAGCACAGAGTAGAAAGGGACGATCACTTCCCTTGACAGACTAGCAATGCTGTGCTTGATGTATACCAGGATACAGTTGGCGCTCCTGGCTGCCAGAGCACACTGCTGGCTCATATTCAACTTGCTGTCAACCACAGCCCCAAGATCCCTCTCTGCAGGTCTGCCCAGTCTGTACGTATAGCCAGGGTTGCCGCGTCCCAGGTGCAGGACCCGGCACTTGCTTTTGTTAAACTTCATATGGCTGGTGATCGCCCAGCTCTCCAATCTGTCCAGATCTCTCTGCTAGGCCTTTTCACCCTCCTCCAAGTCCACTACTCCTCCAAGTTTGGTGTCGTCGGCAAATTTGCTCAAAACACCTTCTAGTCCTACATCCGAACCATTTATAAAAACTTTGAAGAGAACTGGCCCTAAAATGGAGCCTTGAGGGACCCCACTAGTGACCATCCATCAGCCTGATGTGGCCCCATTTGCCACAACCTTTTGAGCCCTGCCCGTCAGCCAATTGCTCACCCATCGTATGATGCTTTTTTTAAGTTGTATGCTGGACATTTTGTCCAGTAGGATCCTATAGGAAACCATGTCAGAAGCCTTGCTGAAGTCTGAAAATATCACATCAGCTGGTTTCCCTTGATTGACTATATGGGTGATCTTATCATAAAAGGAAATCAAATTTGTTAGGCAGGAATCAAATTTGTTAGGCAGTCTATCATGCTAGACAACTGCAGAGCCATCTGGTCATAACTGACTGGATCTAGAGCCCTCACCTCTTCTGCAAATATTTCTGTTTGTAACATAATTTATGTGAGACAGGGACTGTTTACTGTGTTACATGAATTCTTTGTTTCTGTCAACAGATCCTTGAGTTGAATAAGGTTTTTAAGCATTAGTAATGCAAATGATGAAAGATTTACGACCTGCCCAAAGAAGCACTGTTTAACTGTAGAAGTACTGCTTCAAGAGAAAGCTAAATCCTGATCAAAGTAAGACCACCAGTGAAAGAAGTTGATGAACAAGATCATTAGGAGGTGCATAGTAGTTCACCCGCCCTTAAAGACTCAAGTGGTCAGGGTCAGGGAGCTATGTTGAATTAAGAAAATTAGCTGGGAAATTAGGACATGATTGTAACAATTAGTAAGTGGTACAACTGAGGGAATGACAAAAAAAGGGAATTGTGTATGATACTATCCTTGTATCAGAGTGATTTTAGGGGAAGCCTGTAGGAATGACTGCACAGCATGAATAGGAGGACTAGCTCTTTTAGACTAGAACACATAAGTATTATGAAACTACTTTCTTTTGGTAGTTTGATATAGGATATTATAAGGTATTTTATTCAGAACTTAGCACAAGTTCAGTATATCCTATGTACTTATGGTAGCAGTAAATTCTAGGATTCTTCTCTGCAATGGGCTTTATTGTCTAAAAAGTAAACTTAGGGACTATTATTTTTTTATTATTATTATTTTCATAGAATCATAGAACCATAGAATCCTAGAATGGTTTGTGTTGGAAAGAACATTAAGGATCATCTAGTTCCAAACCCCCTGCCATGGGTTTGGAAACCTTCCACTAGATCACGTTGCCGAAAGACTCGTCCAACCTTGAACAATTCCAGGAATTGGACATCCACAACTTCTCTAGGAAACCTGGTCCAGTGCCTCACCACCAGTGAAAAATTTTCTCCTTATATCTAATCTAAACCTACTCTTTTCTTTCTTTCTTCCTTTCTTCCTTCCTTTCTTTTTTTTTCTTTCTTTTTTTTTTTTTTTTAGTTTAAAAGTGTTACGCACTCCCTGATAAAAAGTCTCTCACCATCTTTCTTGCAGGACCCCTTTAAATATTGGGCCACTTCTCTTTGTCTCCCTGGAGCTTTCTCTTCTCTATGCTAAATAACTCCAGATTTCTCAGCTTTACTTGGTAAGAGAGGTGCTACAGCCTTCTGATCATCCTTGTGGCACTCCACTGGACTCACTTGACAAGGTCTGTTTGAGGGTCCCAGAACTAACATGTAGTACTGTAGATGGGGTCTCATGAGAGTGGACTAGAGGGCAAAAATCATCTCCTTCCACCTGCTAGCTACACTTTTCTCTGCAGCCCAGAAAGCCAACTGGATCCTGGGCTGCAAGTCCACATTGCCATCTCATGTTGAGCTTTTCATCCAACAATACCCCCAAGTACATTTCCACAGAGGTACTGTTTCCACTCATCACTTATATTGTATTCATGTTTGGGATTGTCCTAACTCAGGTGCAGGATCTGGCTCTTGGTCTTGATGAATGACATGTTATTTGCATAGGCCCATCTCTTGAGCCTGTCAGGATCACTCTGGATGTCATTCCTTCTCTCCAGCATGTCAACTGCACCACTCATATTGGTGTCATCTGCAAACTTGCCAAAGGTGCACTCAATCCCACTGTCCATGTCACCAGCAAAGTTGTTAAATAGTGCCAGTCCCAATACCAACCCCTTAGGAACACCACTCATGACTGGTCTCTACCTGGAAATCGAGCTGTTGACTGCAACTCTGAGTGCAACCATCCAGCCAATTCCTCAGCTACCAAGTGGTCTATCCATCATATCCATGTGTCTCCAATTTGGAGACAAGGATGTAAGGATGTCATGTGGGACAGTATCAAATGCTTTACACAATAATTTATTCTATTTTGGTTTGAAAGTAAACATGCTAGAGCAGACCTAATATAAAATGCTGTGTTTTTCATTAGTTTTAGTTTAGTACATGACTGCAAGTGAAAGCTTTGGGCTGCTGTATAGACTACAAAAAAAAAAAAAAAAAAAAAAAAAAAAAAAAAACAGCTAAACTATTTTAGATTCATTTCTTAAAGTAAATACTGAGAGTCAGATAGATGAAGAGGTGATGAAGGGAGATAAAATAAATACAAAGGAATTTTGTTGCACAAAGTGCTGATGCAACTAAAATGTTATTAAAACAGAGATTTGTTCTGCAGCAATCTTTGATCCTATTACTTCAGCTTGAAGTCTGGGCTGTGGAAGGACTATCAGTAATCAGGGATATGGTACATTTTGGGTTTATCTTCTGCTTGGCAGGATTCATGTCAGTAGATCTGATATCTGCAATGCAAAACATGGAGTAAATATCAGGAAAAAGCAAAGAAAGAGATGAAACAAATTAAGAAAAGGCAGTCTTACTTTTGTTTTAATTGGAGGTTGTCATTTTCAGTGTCTCTAGTAAACTATTCAGACTTCTATAGTCACTCTTCTGGAATCCTTCAAATGTGCCATTTGCTCATAAAAATTAAGAGCTTAATAACTGTGTAACAGTCTTGAACTGTCTTTAAAATTCCAGTTGCTAAAACTTCTTACTCCAGGCATACTCTTTATATAACTCTATCAGAGCATAAATGAGGGAGCATTAGGAACCTTGCAAAAGGTAGTCTTGCAAAGCCTACAACCCTGATATAACCATGGCAGTAATACCATATAACACCTGGAGAACCATAACAGAAGTACCAGAACAAGAATTAGAAAATCAGAATATCAGAAACACCTGAATCAGAACTATCAGAATATCAGAAATAGCAGAACAGAAATGAATATAGAAAGACTGGGACCAAGGAGTAAAATGATTAGGAACAGATTGTTAATGTAGAGAACAGGAGAAATAAGAGCTGAAGAAATTGTAAAGGGGGTAGTAAGAAAAACAACCTGTTGTAACCAGTGAGGCAGCTCTGAACTTCATTACCACAGTCTAATCAAGACAGTAATAAAAACATTTTGTTACTTACTCTGCTAATAAAGATTTTATATTCAGAGTATGCTTGAATTATTTCCATATTTGTTTTGATGATTTGTTTCTCCAATATGCTTTGAACAATCAGAAATCAGTGTAAAGACAGAAGAGAAGACCTGCGACCATGGTTGGCATTACAGACTTTTACAAATGTCATGTGCACAGTTTATGCTGTGAAGTTTCTTTATAGTTTCTCTGTTTCTTTTCTTAAGCATTTTCTATGGCAATAAATGTATCCTCTCTGGTGTTCTGTTTAAAAGAATCAGAGCTCAGCAGAGCAGACTACCAACCAGACATTAATTTCAGAAGATAAAAATGATTTTGAATTTATTTTTCTAAGCAGATAGTTTTATGAAACATAAAATTGGGGAGATCTTCAGAATAATTCAGTGATTCATTGCAGTGCCTACACAAATCAGAATTTGACAGTTAAAAAAATAAATTAATTAAAAAACAACATATTTTAGCAGCCAGTGACATAGTGGTATTTTGTCTGTGTGATGGCTGCTATAAAAGTGTATATGTGCTATATAATTAGAAGTTAATTGTCTACAAGTGCTAAAAAAAAATCCAGAACAAATATTCATGTTCTTTCATTCCACATTTTAATAAATACTCTCATATACAGAATACATAAATAGAAATGAATTATGTGTGAGTTTTTAATGTTTTTGTTTGTTTGTTTTTCCTACATTTATCTGAACAAGATTATTTTAAATCTGCTGAATAGTTTTGCCTGAAAAATAAAACACATATAATCAGAAAACAGCAATGCAGTCATGGCTGGCATCTAGCCAGAAATGCAAGAACTTCTGAAAACATTTTTATTATTGTTCCCCGTATTTCTGTTATCTGAAGTTAGAAGTAAGTAAATGAGGGATATTGGTCTGGGTATAGGAACTGTTTCTTCTTCCTCACTGACAATAGCTGGGTTGGAGCTCTGCTGAAAAAGAAATATAGAAGGACTCACTACTCAGTCAAATGTTTCTCCTCCAAAGTACTACATTATTGATTCAAGAGATATCAAATAGATGTAACTCATGAAATGAAACAATGTTCCATATGCTAATGCCATGTGAGCAGTAATGTTAACTACTTTACCCCTCAACCTTTGCTTTTCCTAGCTCAGGCTGAAATTTCCTGGATGTCATCCCAGGCCCATCTTCTCCCTCGGTGGACGTATAGCCACAGAAAGTGCTCAGCTCTGCTTGTGCACCTTTAGTTTGAGGCCTGAATTCTGAAAAATTGCATTGTGTGTGTGTGTGTGTGTGTGTGTGTGCTTTCCTAACAACACAGCTGTCTTATCAAGACCACTGCATTTTCTTTTATTGACCTGACAACCTTGTTTGAATTACTGGTGTGACACTCTAGGAACAAAAGCAATACTTGTTGAGGAAAAAATTCTTAAAGAATGATACAACTTGTTGAATGAATAATATACTTGATCTATAACATTAAGGCTCTGCTTGCTAGCTGTGACAGGAAAAGAAAGAAGGGCTATTGGTTTCAGTTTCCCAAAATAAACAGTGTTTTTTTATAGCTTCTGCAAGAAAAGAACAAAGAAACTAAAGATCATAAGACAGGTCACACCATACTCTGGGAGACAAGCTATTAAAAACAATTCTGTCTTTCTGCAGTTTTTCCATGTCATTTTCCCTTCACTCATTATAAGTAGCAACATTTACATGAAAATAGGATCTTGGTTTCTCATGAGTTTATCTGCCCTTGGTAATTATCCTCTTGAAGTCGTAATCCTGGTTTCTGCGGTAATTAGGTTTTCCATAAGTTTTCAATGGTTCTTCAAGGTGAGCACTCGTTAGGATGTAATCCAATAATAGCATCCCAAAACCATCAAGACCAAATTTCAATATAGAAGCTTAAAATCATATCTAAGGATATGTGAGTCTGTTATTATGTCCATATGTAGACAGCAGAAAGATGACATTTTTTAATTGCTGATGTTGAAAACTCATCTGTGTCAGGCTTAGTATTCTTGAAAATCCTGTTATTCTGTTACTTACTAACATTTCTAAATCTAGACTTTCTTTTTTTCTTTTTCTTTTCTTTTCTTTTTTTTTTTTTTTTTTTAGATTGTGGTGACCTACTTTAAATAAGAGCTGTAGTGTATCAAGGTGACTAAACTGTGAATGAGTGACAGAATATAATTGTAGAAATTAATCAATTTAAACCAGAAATATAAATATCATTCCAAACTTGTTCTGAAAATACAGATATTTTATCTATCATGAAATATATGTATATATATTTAAAACTGAACACAGACACGTCAACTAATTGAGGCATAGTCTTACTGTGTTTTGGTGATACCTTGTCTTTCCATTTATTCCTGCATAGATGGACTCTATGACTCTACTACCCAGCATGAAGTTCATGGCCCACAAAGATATGGCAGAATGTCAGCTCAAAAGTGGATCTAGAGTTGTTAAATCATATACATATACTTGAATTTTCTGTATTTCTAAATGGAAGCAAACTTTTAATTGGCATAACTAGAAGGAAAAATAGTTCACTCTATTGTTTGTGTCATTTCAAATTCTTGCCTCTGTTGCAAACAGTATGAATTCATTGCAAATGTAAACATCTCTTTTATCAGGTAGTATCACTTTGTATTTCAAATTCAGAGTTTACAGTAATTGTCACAGGACATTTTGCTGCAGATATAGACCAGTTATGGAAGAAGGGTACTATGTCCTTCATAGCATGCACTTGGTATTCAATACAGTAGATCATAGCAAAACAAATAAACAAAAACAAATAAATAAACAAATAAACAAAACCACATAAACAGCAAAGGTAACAATACTGTCAGATACACTGTTGTCTACTTTTGCTAGTTTGACTCTACTGCTTGGCATTATCTAGGCTACTCTGGGTCCAAAACTTTGCATTAAAATATTGCTCCAGAACCACTTTTTTTCTGAGTTGAGCTGTGTCCATTAGCAATGACTTGGCACCAAAATCGATTATATAACAGACATGACCAAGATTCGAAGGATGTGCAGGGGCTGAATCTGACCTGTAGATTATCTTGGAAAATAATACAATTCTGAGATCTCATCTGTATCTCTGCCATGTTATGAGATGGATATAGACACATGATATAAAGAATACCTTAATGATATTTAAAAATTCTAAAGCTGTTGAATCTCATACCAATTCCATGAACAATATGTATTTATTATATATATGTGTTCTAAAAAACACTAACACCACTCCTGTAAAGGAAAAAGAAGACAGAAGCAAATAAGTCTCAAATAGACAAGTCCCCAGTAGATAACCATTATTTAGCATGTTAAATGTGAGTAAAGTTAAAATATAATGGATTTTAAATAGAACAAGTTCATTAAAACTATTCAGAAATATAGCTAACCATGTAACACATTTCTTTTTTTTTTTTTTTTTTTTTTTTTTTCTTTCTAGAATGCATTTGTTGGCTATTTGTTCTTTCCTTAAACACTTGTACTTACCTTGATCTGTTCTGAAAGTTTACTACATATCTCAGTATATTAACTTTTCAGATTTATTGAGCATTCTGGTCCACAGTAAAATTGTATTTGATAGGACTTACTTTTCAGTGAAAACTGTAATTGTACTTAAAATGTAAGAGCAAGAAGTGTAATTACTTTTTTTTTTTTTTTTTTTTTCAGTATACTTTTTTATATCTAATTAGGAAATCCAAAGACTAAAAATGAACCAAAGAAAACAATATTTTTAGCTCTAACTTTGAAGCGATTTTTTTAATGTTCACCAAATTGCTATCAAATTGTTTGTTTGGTTGGTATTTTTGTATGTTTGTTTGTTTTAGCTAAGTATTGTTTGGGTTAAGATGATTCACAATAATTAACCCAATTATTTAACTTACACAGTTACTGCAGGCACTTTACAGGTTTGAAGTTTCACAAGGTGCTAAACAGTCTGGCCTTGAATTAGTTAAGCATCTGCTTAACTTTAACTACATAAGGGATCCTACTGGAAATTTTGCATCATAAAAGCCCTTCATCAACCAATATTTGAGCAAGTAGTCTTTTCCCTGATTTATCTACTGCTTGATATCAATCAAGATATCTTTTTCTGAAATTACATTTTTAACTCTGCATATCAATCAATACCCTCAAAAAGTGAATATTGTCTTCAGTACCTGATATTGAAGCTTACTGGTGGGATCAACCACATGTAATTTGGATTTCTTTCCTTCATTTATTTATTTGTTTTTACTGTACTTTCTGGAAGAAGGAGCTTAAGAAACCACCAGTACTTTGAATCCCTCACAGGGATTCAGAAGGCAACTTCAGATTGCTGTAACAGAATTTTAAATGTGTTTTTTCTCTGTTTGTTTGTTTGTTTTTCCCCAAATATTGGCCTTACTTATTAAAACAAAACCAAAAGGAAAAAAAAAAAGGAAAAATAATGTACGATTTACTTATGAGATTTAGACTTTTAATTGTATTTCTTCTTGTTAAAGTCACACAAGTAATTGGACACAGCTGCATGTAACTTGTCTCTGATTCCATTAGTTGTTGTACTAATGTTATTGTGAGGTGTTGAAAGAGACCTGCCCCAAGGTTATGATAAGCCCTGTCCAGGATGCACTGTCCAAATTATTTGTATACAATCTAAGCAGAAATTAAAATGGTTTTGGAGAAATATAGGATATGTACAGGTAGAGTAACATAAAGGAACAGATTATGTAATGGTCAGATAGTCTCTTGTCACCTGTTTTATATTAATAGACCACCATGGCTGCACCACTTTAAATGTTGACACATGAGAGGATCTGTTCATGCTGTTCATGCTCTGTTTAGGAAATAATAAAGATTTCAGGGAGGAAAACCTCACTTTTCCTCACTTTTTTTTTTTTTTTTTTTTTTTTTTTTCCTAGAGTCCAGGAACTGTGTGCACAAGCAATGTGAGAAAAGAGGGATAAAAAAAGTTGTAGGACACAGCTGAGGAATAGAGAATCTCACATTGCCTCTGTTGTTTAATAAATGTGTTAGCAATAATCACCTGGTAAGTAGCTTCAAAGTCATAAATAGGCAAATCTTACCACTGACAATGAGCGAAACTGCTTAACTGGATGATAATCCACTTTCTGTGATATGTTCCTGTTGGAGAGAGGACAAGTACTTAAGTCTACATATAGAATGTAGAAATGCTGGGTGGAAGAGGCTTCCAAAGATCATCTAGTCCAGCCTCTACTGAAAGCAATACAATGTCCAACACAGGTTAGGACAGATGTGGCTTTCACAGAAAAAATAAATAAATAAATAAATAAACCTCTAGGGATGGACCTTCCACCATCTCTCTGGTTAACCTGTTTCAGTACTGTACTATTCTATTTGTAAACTGATCACTTTTTTTTCACAATATCTAACCTAAACCTCTTAAATCATGGTTTGCTGCCATTATCTCTTTCTATGTCATCTGGCACAACTGAGAAGAGTTTCTTATTTTTTAAGTACCTTACATGTTTAAGGTTAACTACCTTTCAAGTTTAAGGTAGATATTAAGATTTTCTGGTAGTCTTCTACCAGATTAAAGTCCACTTGAGATAGTTTTTCATCACAAATCATGTATGCCCCTGATCATATAATCAATTAGGTTGGAAAAGACCTTCAAGATCAAGTCCAACTACCCATCTAACCCAACAAGTCCAGCAATAACCATGACAATTATTGTGCTTCTATTTCAGCAGTCTCAGGTGAATCTAGTCTAAACAAGTCCAGCTGTTCTACACATGTAAAGGAGTGCTAGAACAGTGGCACGGTGTTGCAAGTTATGATGAATCATGGACACAAGGTTAGCCTAAAATTATTGGCCTTCCTTACATGTAGATAAACATGAGTGTTCTTGCACTATTTATAGACTGAGTAGAAAAAAATAACTGCAGAATTTTGTGCCTAGTTTTACCAACTTGGCATTTAAATTCTTCAAGTACACTGAATGTAAAATGTAAATGGTGAAAAGAATGCAGAACATCTTTTGAATGCAATCTGATTCACAGCCTTACAGCAATTTACAGAAGATAGTTCCTATGACTTCAGGAGAGTCCCTGAAGTTTTCTTGTACTAATCCCTCTAAACCTTCATTTTTGTATTCATCCTTTAAATCTGATCACTTGTTCTTTTTCTCAATGCTTATCCTTTGGGCTAGAGCCATAGTTAATAAAAATTGAAGTCCCACTTTGTACAAAATGAGGATCTGTTCCACAATGTGATCATACAGATATTTTCTGACTAGAAACATTACCTGACTGTGATCAGTAACATTAAAATCATGCAGTACTTACTGAAGATCATGCACTACTGCTTACATAATTCGTTATCACATTTTCAAATTAAATGTATTTTAATTATCTGAAGTCTCCTCACAATAATTTTGGTTTTATAATATTCTGATAAAGTTTCTATGTCAAAGTGCATATAGACTTCTATATTTCTCCATCTCCCTGCAAGATAAATCTCCAGCTTTCCTTTCCAGGGTGTTGTGGTTTCTTTGCTGTATTAGGACATTTTTTATGAAGAAAGCTTCCGTTTTTAAGAGCACAAACAATTCTATTACAATTAAGTAGGTCTATCTTTAGTCAACACAACACATGCAAGCAAAAAACTGGGAAGGTGAAAATCAGCAAAATTAAACTGACGGAAAAATATGTTTGAGCTCTTTTTCAGGAGCTGTTGTTAGCTATCTGAAATTAGGGGAGAGACCATGTCTGTATGGAAGAAAATTCAACACAAAGGGGACCTGAGCTAGCCAGACCACCATGAGTGAATTATATGCATGGCTCAGCCCAATATAATGTGTAAACTAACACAGCAAAGTGAGCAGCTATCAAAGTGAACTTTGAAAAGAGCAACAGGCTTGAACTGGCTTCAACCCACAGATTTCTTCCCCATGGTAGGGGATGCCCATTATAGTGATGGTGAGCATATAGAGACTAATAATGGAAATAAGGTTTGTATTGTGATACAACTGTATGTTGCTATTGATATTATAATTTTCTTGTGATTTCAGCATATTGCTGTGTCTCTCTGCTAAATCAAAATCCTGTGTAACACCAGTGCAGCTGAGGTGTGAGCTATTCAGACTCCATGTAATGATGTCCTTCTGAACATTCTTCTTAAACTTGGGATGTCTAGTCCATTGCATGTCTTCTGTGGTGTGCTGAGAGCCAAAGTCCTGTCTGACCATCCAAGGTTTCCAGAAAATTTAACATTCCCTAGCTACTAGCACTGGTCAGTCAATGAATTCAATATTCAATATAATTTTATTATTTGCAGAAAACAAACAAACAAACAAACAAAAAACACTTGTCCAGAATCTGTTTGAGCAGGATGCTCCCTCCTTTCTTTTGCTACCTCTTCTTGTCTGATTTGGGGCCATTTTTAATTGACAGTATCCAGGATCTGAGAATTTATGAGCATGAAGGTAAAGTGTAACAGGAACAATTGTTATTTGGGTACAGAATAGCATTTGTACTTCAAGGACAATATACAGAGCTCATTTTCTGATGTTTTTCCTCATAATGACAGAGTCAAACACTGAGTGCTATGATTGGCTTCTGTTTTCCTAGTGTTGGCTTGCTCAGTCCCAAATTACCTTACCTGGAAGATGAGAATTGGCAAGAAGAGTTACCCTACAGCACCTCACTGTTGGGTGGTCCTACTCCTCTGCTCATGTCAGAAACAGACAGTTGAGATAAGACAGTGCTGAGATGGCACAGTCAGGATTTTGAGGCAGGTGGCACAGCATATTGTTTACCTACCATGCCAGCCAATTGGAAGCTCTTGCGGACTGAACTCACACATCCATGTCTAGTGTAGTAATTCGCATATACGGAAAATCAACTCCATAGCAAAGATACAACAGCTAGCACTGGCTTGGAGCTATCTGATCTTGGCACAGTTCACATCTAATTCTGGAACATGGAGCAATGAGGGGTTTCTTTGTGGGAACCTGACACTAGAGAAGCATTCAACAACTCTGTCTTTCATGTACTTCTCATACAAGAATTGAGGTAACCTAGGTCTTTCTCACTATCAAGCATCTACCTTCAGAGCTTGCTTTGACCAGCAAGTACTCTCTGAGTGGTGATAGCACTATTAAAAATGGTCTGTAGGCTATGAATACTTGCTGTTTGCTCAAAGTCTACACGGAAAAAAGACAGTGAAGGTTTTATCCTAGGAAATGACAACATTTTCTGGCTCTTATGTGAAAATTCATGTTCAAAGAGCACAGTTTTGAACTTAGAAAACTGTATCCATTTTGAACAACTATGTTTCTGTTTGTGCAAAAATCACAGGAAGAAATGACATAGTTATTCCATAACTTAGAATTTTCTAGGGAAGCTACACTGTCTTTATTACATTCTGTAATAGCTTTTCACCCACATAATTTTCAACAATCTTTTTCGTGGTTTCTTCCATGGGAATAATTTTGCTGTGTAAGGGGAATATTGCACAGTGACAACTACAGGCAAGATTCTGTTTCTAATAACTCTTTATGTTCTGATTATATTTCCTTGTTTGTCTCTATTACTTAAATCCAAGGTAGTCCCAGCAGTCCATGCATGCATTATTTCTAAGATCTTTTAATTTCAAGTTTAAATCCACATTGTGAGCATGCTGCACCAGCACTACACTAGTTTCAAAGGAAACCATATGTTTCAGTCTTAGAGATCAGCTATGTTGTAGGTTTGTATTAGTGTACTGTTAAGCTAACCTTGTAGGAGTACATACAGTGTATTGAATTTCTTAAAGGATAAATTGATCACTGAACATCTTTTACTGTTTGGAAAAGGTCTGAGTTTCTAAAGGTCATGAAAGTTAACATTTGTAGTGACCTTTGTAAACACAGTACTACAGATGAAACATTTTGCACAGCTGCCAAACATGTAAAACCAACACAGCTTTAGCTCATTTTCCTTTATCTTGAAAGTTTCTTCTTAATTAGCATGAAACACTGTATGATAGTATTAAAAAACAATTTAATCATTTTCCACAGATTAATAAAACCTATCTGGTCTTGTGGTCCAAAGTGTATTAGAGTGGTCAAACAGTTGTCTCTATTCCCAAGCAGTTTATGAGACATTAACTTTGTCTTCATTTCTGAAATCTGGAAACCTTTGTGAGGTGCTTATGAAGCTTTACAGACAAAAATAGAAACATTCTTAGATTTGAAGTACTGCTGTAGTCAAGTATCCATTAGCAGTGCCACATATGAATAACTCATTAGGTCTTGGAAGCTTAATTTCTGCTTAAAAATAGAGTAGGCACCCTGGAGATGTGTCTGAATATCAAATTAGATCAACAAGCTGTTAAATCTGTTCTCTTTTTGAAGTATTTCATTGGTCAATTTCCTAATTTATTTCATTTATTTTTCAAATTTAAGAACAGATGCTGATACTCCTACAAACACTCTTTTAGTGGCCAATGTGAAATCCTACTGAAGATAGAATGAAATAGATTCACTGTACAGTATGCATGCATTGTACACAAATAGAAAACTACTTCACCAGTTTACAGGGGTGCAGAAAGCAGCATGAAAATTAACTGGAAGAATTTGAAATTCTAAAATTCAAACTATCGTGTGTGAATCAATCATGAATAATTACCAGCTTTTGAAAAATACATATCCCGTGAATATCTAAGTGTGAATTATAACTTCAAATTAAAATTCAGTTGTTACATATTGCTATGTTTATACTAAATTCATGGAGATGTCAGAATGAGCAGACAATTATGATCAGCCAGAATTTTCCAGTACTGAATAATATAAGTAGTTCCTAACATAGGAAAGCATTCATTTCTCTTGCTCATCATTTGCTATTGGCTTATGCCAGATATTATCACTTCAAAGCCTGCAGTGAAACCAAATGTAGGTTAACATAATTACGTGGAAGAATCATGTTGCACAGGAACAGAACAGAGCTACTTGTTTTCTGAAAGAAAAGGAAGTCCCAGGTGTTGGGTCAATAACTCATGTTATGAACTAGAAGTTTGTGATAACTGCCAATCCAGAATATTTTAGGTAATTGGTGTATTCTTTTTGATGAGAAATATACATAGTGACATATTTTCTTAAAGGCTTATAATTGGGTATTTGAGTATCTGGATTCTAAAAAGCTAATATGCAGATAAATAGCAGTCTGTTCTTGCAAATCCCTGGTGTTACCAAAATTTAGACATAAATGTGGAAATAATCTTGAACAAAATGTATGCATACAGCCCCAAGTGAATCTGAAGAAGTATTTTTCTCCATATAATAATCAGAAACAACAATAACAAAAATGGGACATTAACTATTTATCATGAAAAATAGAATCAAGACACTTTTCATAGAATCATAGCATGGTTCAGGTTGGAAGGGACCTTAAAGATCATCCAGTTCCAACTTGCCTGCCATTGTCAGTGATATCACCCACTAGATCATGTTGCCCAGGGCCCCATCCAGCCTGGTCATGAACACCTCCAGGGATGGGGCAATCCACAACCTCTGGGCAACCTGTTCTAGTGCCTCACCACCCTCTGAGTAAAGAATTTCTTTTTTATATCTAATATAAATCATAGAATTATAAAATGAAAGAATCATTGAATCATTAAGATTGGGAGAGACCTTCAAGATCATCTGGTCCAACCATCACCCTACCAATGTCATCCATGTCCCTAAGCACTATGCCCAACCTTTCCTTAAACACCCCCAGGGAACGTGACTCTACCACT
Source organism: Stictonetta naevosa (assembly GCA_011074415.1). Classification (NCBI taxonomy): domain Eukaryota; kingdom Metazoa; phylum Chordata; class Aves; order Anseriformes; family Anatidae; genus Stictonetta; species Stictonetta naevosa. The sequence continues at coordinate 16,649,722 of CM021697.1, read as the reverse complement.
TCCCAGGGCAACCCTTTCCAATGCCTGACTGCTCTTTCTGAGAAAAAATGTCTCCTAATTTCTAACCTGAATCTCCCGTGGAGCAATGTGAGGCCATTCCCTCTAGTCCTACCACAAGTTACCTGTTAGAAAAGGCTGAACCCCAACTCCCCACACTTTCCTTTCAGGTAGTTGTAGAGAGCAATAAGGTCTCAATTGGACAATACCATTAAATTCTTCTTTATCTCTGCAGTCAGTTTTAAACTAGATATTTTGAATATTTTCCTACCGTTTATAAATCTTATTTTTCCCTTTTCCTAGATCATTTATAAGTATGTTCAAAAATTTGTCCCAAAATTCATCCCTGTTGATGAGGAATACAGTCCTATACTCAATTGAAAAATTACCATTTATTTGTATATTTCTTCCTATTTTAATGAGTTATTAGTACATGAAAGGATCTCTTTTTTCTCACAGATACTCACTTTGAAATTTTTCCCATCTTATGGTTCCTTTGAATTCTAGATCTGACAATCAGTAACTTATGATGTCTAAAGAATGTCTTGCTGTACAACATTAACTTCATGTTTTTCCAGATTAAATATATATATATATATCATATATTCTTAAGCACTCTGCAGTTATGCAGAAAGTTTTAGTCTCAGTACTTCCATGGGTGACTACTTGCCATTACTTATGGCAAGTATCCAGTACTCTTTTTGAATTGTTTCTCTTCTGTGTTCAACCTTTTACACACAGGGACAAACCTAGCCCAAGTGTGTCTCTAATGAAGAAAACAGAGATACACAAGGGATGAATTGGCCAATTATTTATATTCATTTGAGAGTTTCCTTCTCTATTTGACTAGTTGTTATTGATTTTTCCATTTAATAGTATCTTCAGTTTAATCTTTTGCCCTTTCAAGGTGAAGGCCCTTTGGCTGAAAGCTTTCCCAGCTGAGTTTAAGAGGACTACTACTGAGAGAAAATTAGATTTTTCAGTGGCTCAATAGGTAAGCTTAGCACTTTCCAGTACTTGGGTCATGAGTTCAGTTCCCTTATAAAACAGATCCATCATGAATAATATCCTTTAGAATATCTTCTGCCACTGCAGGCTTTGGTATTTTATTTATTTATTTTTATTATTATTATTGGTCATAATTCCTTTTAAAAATATCAAATGTATTTATTCATTTACTTGTTTGTTTGATTTGTATGTAAACATTCACTTATTCAACATACTAAATTACAACACAAATAAGGAGTTTTCTTTTTCTCTGGAAAGGTTAAATTAAAAACTATTTATTGAGTAAAAATGTAAGGTGTTATGGACCTAAATCCTGAAAGTTGTCCTATACTTGCTCAATTTTGTGTATTGCATTATGTCATCTCTAAGTAGGACATTAATCAGCTTATGCTAAATGGTTGTATCACATTCTTTGCAGGATAAATTTTTATTTATTTAGATGGGAAATCACTTAAATTCAACTTTTAGTTTTTTCTCGTAAGCAATATCTGTTGAAAAGTCTACAGGAAAGCTGGGGAGGGAATCTGTCAGGCAGTAGTGAAAGGACAAGGGGTAATGGTTTTAAACTGAAAGAGGAAAGATTTAGATTAGATATAAGGAAGAAATTCTTTTCTATGAGGGTGATGAGGCACTGGAACCAGAGTGGTTGCCAAGAACTGGTTGCCCAGAGAACTTGTGGCTGCCCAAGCCTGGAAGTGTTCAAGGCCAGGTTGAATGGGGCTTTGAACTACCTGATCTTGTGGGTGGCATCCCTGCTTATATTATGGGGACTGGAACTAGATGATCCTTAAGGTTCCTTTCAATCCAAACCATTCTATGATTCTATGATTCTGTGATTCTATGATTTTACCTTACAATGAGAGTGCACTGTTGGTTTGTGACCAATGCAGTATCTACCATAACTCTTAGTAACATCTCAGACTATGCTGAGTTACTTTTTGCTTCAGGTGGGATGGTGCTTTTCCTTTTTGAAATCTATTTCTTAGATTTCAGTTAGCCTAATTCTCAAATTTGTCAAAGATTTCCTAGACAGAAGGGTCAGACATTCCCTTTAGCTTTTCCAGGTCACTGGCTAGACACTCAGCCATTGATCACTGCTGTTGGAGCTTGACACTCCAATTCTCAGCTTACTGAACTGGCTCCTCATTCCATACATACAGTTCCTTCCGATCCAAGCTATTCTATGATTTTCCAATTTTAAAATAATCAGAGGACAATAAATTTATGACTAAATTATATGGGTTTTTTCTTCCTACTTTTTCTTTTTCACATTGATATGTGTAATTTACAATGACGTTTGTGCCACCTCCAATTTTGACCTGAAATTTTTGATCCCTTTGGAAAAAACATAAAAAGGTTAAATTGCAGAAAATATACCCTATCACAGTTGCCATATGTTGTTTACCACAGTCTAAACTAAGTGATCAAGAAAAATCTTGAGCATGTTGAAACCTACAGGTAAGGTTTATAGTTCTTCAGTGTGTATACTTGTTCAAGGTCTCTGATTATATTATATATTTAGCCAGATTATGATTACCTTCAGTGCATGGCTGCTTGGTCAGCAAACCTGTTATATTGTTCAGCCCCTTGGTTAATGTTTAGAGTGTATTTTTGTGTACCCTAATAGCAGTCAGAGGATGGTAAGCGAGGAAGCAAAACCTGATAAATGCTGTCATCTAATGTAAGGGAGATAAGATTAATATAAGATAAAACTTGCGTTAAGGGGTGTAGCTAGTTAGCCATTGTAAGTCTGGTCGCATTCAGGGTACTGAACTATAATGATCATGGATTCACAAATAATGTAGCACACTCTCACTCTAGTCACATTCCATGAACTACCAAAACCACACTTAAAGAATTTGGTCACGTTCAATGAGAACTATCATGGATGGCTAGGATCAATCCAATATAGTGCAATTTATTAAAGCAACATGTACATTCTTTGGATTGCCAGAGATAAATTCACTGTCTGCAAAAGCAAACTAACATGCCAAAAGTACACAGGCAACACAGCCTGGCTATTAACATGTTAAAAGGCACAAAGACTAGAGATTTATAAGTTTCCATGGAGACCCCTATTATAATCAAGTGTTCAAATCTTACCCCAAATCTTCCCAATGGGAGAGGAGAGGACTCAGCCTGTTAACTAATCCCAAAAGTCATAATGGCATCTTCCCTCACATCCCCTCTCTCTTAAGCCAATTTACATTTTTTTCTATCTTTTAGGTGGAGCTTGAGTGACTCTAGTCATGCTTATCTTGGTTACATTTGGTGGAAAGGTTTTGTGCTTTTGTATAAAGGTATAGGCTCCGAGAAATTCAGAACACATTCTCAGTGAGGGGTGGTCTCACCTTGGAGGTGAGTGGTTTTTGAGATGGAAGTGTGTTTTGATATTATAATGATATTATAATGAGCAAAGTTCACTAGAGTTCAGTATGTTGTCAAAAACATGACAGGTGGTTGGCTCAGGGTAGCATATGTACAGCTAATTGTTCTCAGTGTGCACAAGAACAATCAAGTTTCCATCTTGTCACAGAGCTTAGACATGGTGTCTCCACTCCACTCTACACTCTGTACTGTTCCTTATAGTCAGCACACCAGGTTCCCCCAGTGCGATAGCATCTAAGTTTGGAGGCCTAGGGAATATTTAGGTAGTGCAGCTACATTCCACACTGAAAGCTTCTTCAATGCTGTACATTTTTTAAAAAAATGTGAATGTCAGTTTAATTTCCAAGTCACCTTAGGCAATTATACCACGATAAGATAGGGTAAGGTAAGGTAAGGTAAGGTAAAGTAAGGTAAGGTAAGGTAAGGTAAGGTAAGGTAAGGTAAGGTAAGGTAAGGTGAGGTGAGGTAAGGTGAGGTGAGGTAAGGTGAGGTGAGGTAAGGTGAGGTGAGGTAAGGAAAGGAAAGGTAAGGTGAGGTAAGGTGAGGTAAGGTGAGGTAAGGTGAGGTAAGGTGAGGTAAGGTGAGGTAAAGGAAAGGAAAGGAAAGGTAAGGAAAGGTAAGGTGAGGTAAAAGATAAGTGAGACCACCTGAAGAAAAAGTTCAGAATGCCTTCTAGTCTGAACTGAGTGAATATATGCAATTTTTGGAGGTAATGGGTACAATTGTATGGTGCTCCAAGTACTGAATTTATTACTAGACATAGAAGTTTAACAAAACCTTAAGATAAGGAAACAAAAATGAAAGATAATCTGTCTGAAAATTATCTTTAGTGATTCCTCCCTGCATCTGTCTCTGCCCTTATAGAGAGCTGCGCTAATTACATGTAGACTTTGGCTAATCATGTAAATTCAGATATACTGAGTAGAGGTCATCTAACCAAGAGCACATGTTTTCAAAGGAGACATCTACATCCATGCTGGTACTCTAGGGTCCCTTTTTAGTCAATAGCAAAAAAATGAGGTATTTCCAAGGCACTATTGATTTCTCCTAAGATTGATGTTTAAAATAGATCAGTTGAATTGTACTCTGAAAGTGCTTATTTCTCTCCCTTGACTCAAGAGGGAGTGACTAGCTCAGGTCTGTCCACTGAAGATGTCTGTATTACAGATATCTGAATCTGAAGTTTAATTAAATAACTCACATAACTTGTTATCACTAAACTTTCTACGAAAAGGTAATTTGTTAACTCGTTGTCATGGTCATTTTCTTCAGATGTTTTTTAGCCATCTGCAAAGACACTCTGAAAAGTGTCTGGACCACAGACAGTGGAATCCATGGTATGGAATAAACAGGGTATGGATTAAGCAACATTCATCTGTTATTTACAGGAAATGTAAATAGTTCACTGATATTCGAAGGCAACACACTCTTCCACACACCCACAAAGACATCAAATGATGGTTTGCCATTATAAATGGCCGTCATTATAACTGTTGTAATTATACCTGCAAGAATCACCCACAGATTAATTCTGAAGATGGGTAGGAGTTTGGATCATATCTGTGAGACTACTAAGAGTTAAAGCTACTACCCTACTTAAGGCTTGTGACACCTAAAAAGCCTGTGTAAAGCATACTTGCATCTTACACTGAAATATTTGACAACTTGTTTGTTAAAACATAAAACATGCTATGTTTGATCTCATTTTACTGTCACATGGAGATATGCAAGTTATCTAATTTTGAAGTTGTGGTTGTTCAATAAGCAATTCAGACATACACATGCTTAGAGTTGGCTGCTCATAAATTTCCATTGCTTAAAATAAGAATGCTTTAACAGAATGATTTATAGGAATTTTGGTTACTGTCAGGATTTAGTCTTTAAAGCTTAATCCTGAAAACCTTTATGGTTATGAGCAGTTTCTTAAAATACCTGATAATCAATATTTAAGGAACACTTTAACATTAAAGTACAACCAAATAAATTATTAGAGAATAAAAGCTCTTTTAAGATATCCTCTTCATGTAAGGGTAAAATTAAATTAGTACTAAACCAGACTGGTGTCTTAGTTTGGGTTTTGTGCCTGACCTCATATTATCATGGGTGTGGAGTTTAAAAAAAGTATAATAATAAACTCATATAAAGATTTTCTGTGTGTTTTACCAATATCAAATTATTATTTTGGCATAATTTCTCTTTTTTGTCTTAATTTTAATTAAGTGTAGTTTTGAACTCTGAATTTTAACAATCAAGAGTATTAAATCAGAATTACTGAAGCATTAAAATCCATCATTCATTGATTTACTATATGTATAGTTTAAGGCCACATTTCCTATATAGCTTATATAGAGAGGCATAAATTCAAAAACAAAATAAGAGAAAATATTGTACAGGAATATTTTGATTATAATCTCTAAATGTCGGAGAATCTCGCTGGCCTGTTGTTCTTTGTCCTCTCTCTTTACCATGCAATATAGTGTATATGTAGAAGAACGAGTATATGTCATGCATATCATGTAGTATATAATGTCATGCAATATATATATATATATATTCAGAAACATATTTTTTTTTTGCTGTTTGTTTATAACATATAACTAAGCTAGGATAGATGTTTTAGTGGATCTTTCCTGACCTACGGTAAGATATATCCTACCTGATTTTGGCCTCCTAAGAGTCAGCCAGGTTATGCTAACCGTATGTATAGGTAATGAAGAGAAATAAGCCTCTTTAGGAAGCAGGCCTGTCTCTCCATATATTTAGGTATATTTATATATATTTATCCATATATTTAGCTAGCTCAGATTTTGGATGGGATTTATTTTACCTAACTTTAGGTAAGCAAGTGAGATAGGAGCTTAAGTTTCCATTACAGTCAATATTGTTCTAGCTCAATGGAGTTCTAGTCAATGGAGTTAATGACAAACTTTTGATGAACCTTCCCTAACAGCACTTCTATCAGCATCGGTGCAAAATGTCAGTATATTAACCCCCAAAAATAATTTGTTCAAACATGCCTATTTGACATATTATTTCCAACACAAAATTTTACTTATATTGTTATAGAGCCCGGAGACTAAACAGTGACAGCTGCTGCTCTCTACTGATTAAACTGTCCACTTGGCTTTTTGACTGCTTCTAGTTAACAATACATGGTGTTATAGTTGCCTTTTTCCTGTCCATAGTTTTAACTGGGTTAATAAATGGTCAATTCCCCTTCCATTCAGTTCATCATCCTGTTTCAGGAAGCCCCTGCCTTTCAGAGATAAAACTGCTAAGACACTGAGACCACTCATTTTCTCAAGATGGTTCAGCTCTTCAGTGGGAATAGTTTTCTTGTATGCCCTTATGTGGTGGGTGACCTCAACCAGCAGCTCAGTATCCATGTTATACGGTATGGAGTATCTTTTTGGTCAGTTTGGGTCAGTTGTCCCGGCTGTGCTCCCAAGCTTTTGCCTATCCCCAACCTCCTCTTTGGGGGGAGACAGAAAAGCAGAGGTGGCCTTGATGCTGTACAAGCTCTATTCATCAATAGCTAAAACACTGTTTTGTAACCAACACTGTTCTAGTAACAAATCTAAAACATAGCACCATACAGGGTGCTATGAAGAACATTATCAAGTACCATAGCCATACTTCAAATGTAATTATCCATGAAACCACTGGGACTGATTCAAGTACATAAACATATGCATTTAGTGTCACTGGGCTGACAGGTATACACAAGACCTACAGGAGACACATGGACTTTGCAGTGACAGATTCTCTAGTTCATCTGAGATGGCATGGGATACCTATGTTTAACCAAAGCTGAATTCTGCCTAATACTGTTATGGCACTAAAACCAGCTAATTTAGAATAATTTGACATTAATTAGAGGATGTTTATTTTTTTTTGTTTTGTTTTGTTTTCTTAAATCTCACAAATATGTTGTCTTCTTTTGCAGATTTTCCATCAGACTTTTTAAATTGTGTTACATTAACTAGAATTTAAAATACTCAAATTTCTTTGTAGTCAAAAACTTAAACAAATTAATCAGTTGCATGTACAATGGATTATTATTTCACTTAGAATATGTATTTGTTTAGAACAAGTGACAAAAGCAAGAAGAAAGTTCATTAGATTGGGTCTTTGTGGCCCCTGAGGCTAAACAGCAGAGGACTCATTACAGTAGGGATTAAATCTGACTGAAATGTTAAAAAAATGAAAGCCAAAATTAGTTCATGCTGTATAACATCTAGTTATTGTCAAACTTTCATAACCATCATGAGAAGGAAATCAATTTACCCCAGGTGTTAGTAAGAGGACAGCAGTTACATACCCATTTTCTTAAACAATCTTTTCAATATGGACAAATGCAAAAGGAAAAAAAAAATCGTGATATTCTTTCAAATAGACTCTGTATTGATGGTTACAGAGATGACATTGAAAACAGTCAAGAGAAAGCTGGTGGATAGCTTTGTGATACAAAAACAAGAATAGTTTTATTATTCAGAGCTGACGTTATAGTTTTATTTATATCTAGCAAGACAATTTTGGTGCTTGTTTGATTTTACAGTGGAAATGCAACTAGGTCACAGGATATAAAACTGTGTTTATTTCTATCTTAAATGAGGAACTTGTGTTTGATGGCAGTACATCTTCCAGAGAGAAATCTAGTTTTGACCTGAAGACATCAAGAGACGAAAATTGTTCTGTTTCTCTTTATACTGTATTCAAATGAGAAACTATTCTGAGTGCTCATTGAATTTGTCTGGCTTTACTCTTAGCTGGTTCTTGTTATGTTCTTCTCTGCTAGCTAAAAGAGCCCTTTTAGTACATGGCTATGGTTTCTTGTGAAAGTGCTTATGACTTTAACTAAAGTCACTCAATATAGTGTTTTTGATAATATAAAAAGATAAAGTTCTTGATATCTATCAATAGATATTTTCCTAGAAGTCATCTAATATACATGGGAAAAGATAAACTCTTTGGTCTTCTCAGAACTGTTTTTGTTAAGAATGGAAAAAAAATATATGTATGACTCCAGCAGTTGTGTCACACATGCTAAATACAAACCTTACTTACCCAGTTTATCCCTCTGTGAATGCCACTGGTCCTTTTTGCAAAGACGTCATGTGAGTAAATCACTTTTTTATTATTATTATTCTCTTTTACAAATGACACAATTTTCCATCCTCTACTTGTAGCATTCATTCCCATTCCAGATATCTAACCACTCTTGTGGCTTTATCAAAATGAATTTGTCTGCACGGATCCCAGCCTGCAGCTGTGTCTATTAACCTATGTTAAAAAAATAAATCTGTACTTCTGTGGACACACCCCCCCACCCAATGCCATGCTCTTGCTCACCCAGACTACATGCCAGGGGGACAGAGTGAGGAACAGAGAAGGCCTTGATGTTGTGCAAACACTGTTCAATAATAGCTAAAACACTGCTATGTTATCAAAATTGCTTTGGCCACAAATATAAAGTACAGCCACCACATGGGCTACTATGAAGAAAATAAATGCCATCCCAACCAGACCCATCACAACCAGCTACTCTCAAAATACTCACAAATTTAGGTCAATATCGGGGCGTTCTCTTTTCACTTGGATATCACTAGTAAGATACATGTAGTCTGCCAGTAGATTACTCTCCCCTATGTATTTGCACAATTATAGAAAATACTCCCTCCCCACAGACACCCTCCTTTGCAGAAGTGATTGTTTTTTATAGCCATCTTACAAGAAACAGAAAGCTTGAAAGCTGGAAATCATAGCTCTGCATTGAGTATGATCCACTGTGACATAAAGATATTATGCAGCATTATGTTATGGCTCAGCAAGAATAAGACAGAGATGTACTACATTTATAGTGGTTGTCTTTGACTTTAAAACAATTTTTCTGAAATACCAGACTGTGGAACTGTTCCAACTATGTTTTTATTGTTGTTGCTGTTGTTTGGGCCTTATGTACAATACAAAGAACATTTTTAAAGTTTTCAGATTTATTTATTTATTTATTTATTTTAATGTAGAAGATGACTGTTAGTATCTGCCCCAAGCTCCCTATTAGCACATGGATGGAACAATTACTTGTGGGACATAATTATCACACTGCAGTATCATGAATTGAAACATGAATTGAAACAAGAAACACACAATTTGACTTGTTCTAGGGGTTTTCAGCATAAGAGAATCAACAGCTTCTTAGGAGAAAACATGGATTTCTTTAAATTAAAAACAAGTGGCAGAGGAACACATTTTCATATTTACAACTTTTGTTTATTTCTTGTCATAATTTTTATTCAGTGGGTTCTTAGTAATTTTTACAGTATCTGCCTTCTCGGCCACACACAGATGCAGGGATATGCACTTGGACTGGTGTTTCTTTTACATTTAAAAGCTTTCAAATTACTTCATTAAGAAGGGGCATTTAATCTTAACCTATCCATTTCAATAGTTAATATGAAAGGCTCTGTCATGATAGCATCTGAGCATCTCATTATCTTTATTGCAATCTTTCTTGCAACACGCCTAAGGAAAGAAAAAAAAGAAAAAAAAAAAAAAGATTGTTTTTATTTTAAAGAGGAACTGACTCAAAAAGATCTAAAGGCCAAAGCAATGAAGAATTAAATGCTGTAGTATTAAAGACTAGTTTCTTTCTCTGTTGGAATTAAATCTGCATCTCAAAAATGTACCTAAGTGAGCCCTCTATAGTTTATTCTTAAAAATGATGTAAAAACAAGGAAGTGTGGTCCCAATTCATTTCCCTTTGCTCACTCTTCTAACACTTTTCTGGAGCAAAATATTTGCATTTTCATAAAATCATAAAATATTGTGAGTTAGAAGGATCCATGTGGAACACTGAGTCCAACTCCTGACCACACCAGGCAACCCAAGAGTTAGACCACATATTTAAGAGCATTGACGGTATTGTCCAAATACATCTTGAACACCAGCAGGCTTGGGGCCATGACCACTTTTCTAGGGAGCTTGTTTCATTTTTTGACCACTCTGTCAGTGAAGAACTTTCCCTAATATCCAATCTAAACTTTCCATAATGCAGCTTTAAGCTATTCCTTCACATTTTGTATTAACTGGAGGTAAATTAGTACTAGAGCTGATGTGCCCAAGAGATTTCAGATATAGAAGAAATGCATAGTTTTCAACAAGATGGTGAATAATTACCAGGGTTCTAGTCAGAGTTGCTTTCTGTATCTTGAGTAAACTGGATAAATGAAAGCTGGGAGACATCTAAAGTTTTTGAACAAAATTATGGTCTATGCTGTTGAAGATGGCAATTAGCAGGCTAATATATACTTTCATAAGGTAAACTAAATAATAGTGAAAATCAACTTCTTTCCTAAATTTTAAAAATGTAGTTAATTCAATAGTCACATATATTATGAAAAAGTAATTTTCATAAGTCAAATAGAATTCCAGAAAATAGAAATCATTCTTTCCTGGAGAAATTTGGGCTCAACCACTCCCTTGCTCTTCATAAACTGAAGAACTCTGTGGAAAATGAAACCTGAGAGCTCTAGTTCCCTAAGGAGATTTATTCAGTAATAATTAACAATAAATGATAGTTAAAGCAACATTTAGTATGTATAGATAACACCAATAAAAATAAAAATAAAAATATATAAAAAAGTAAATATTCTAAATATTCTAAGTAAATCTCAAAATATTTGGGTTATATTGTACACATTATCTATGTCTGTCCAATTGAGACATTTTCTGACATACAAGAAATGGATTTTCTGTCTTTAAAACATTGACACAATATGCCTTTCTCTGTTAGAGGTGTTTTAGTGGGATCTCCAAGCAGAAGTGAAAAGTAAGAGAATAATGAGGAAGTGGCAATGTGGTGACAAAATTCATGCAGGCTATACAAGAATTCTGAGTAGACTCCTGTTTAGCCTCAAATTGTGTCAAATCAAAGCAAACTCTACATTCATTACTGAAACTTCAAGTAGTAAAGCATAGAGAAAGAATGCACAGGAGAAAGAACATTCATAGAAAGATGCTTTTTTTTTTTAACTTTGTAAAAAAAAAAAAATATTAGGAAGGTTAGTTCTCTGACTTGCTTTTGCTTGAAACATTTTTTCTGGAGCCTTGTCTACATAGTACTTAATGCAGTGATTAAGGAAGCACCTAGCTGGCAATTATTTCTTCATTCTGAACTGGTTGCTTTGGACTAAAAGGAATTTAAACTGATAATTACTAGGATCAGTCTCATTACTTCTTCCATGTTAATGGCAAAATAGATAGTATAAATATTTCAAAAATTGACTGTCTGATAAATGAAAGGCAGCTATTAAGAAATAGTTAAATCCATGTAAATGTCTTCTCCAATTGTACCATCTCTTTCAACATTTGCAAAGGAATGCTATGTTGGAGGAATTAACATGTTGAGTGTTTTGGTTAGAATGAGATTTGTCTGGCGTAGATGCCTGCCACCAGAATATCAGATGCTTAGAATCTGGATAACAGCCTACAGGGACAGGTAAGTCCTTCTCAACCTACAAATTTCATATGTTTATGAGTACAGGGAGCAATGGAAATATGAGAGTCTTCATTCACTTGCAAGTCAGTCTTCCTAGACTTCTGTCATGAAAGGAATTACGCACTTCACTCATGAAAAAAGCAGCAACAATATATTTATTGATAAAAATAATGATTTATCAGGGCTTAATCATGAATGAGATAGTGGTTTAATGAATTTCTAGTGGTAAGTGCAACATTAACAAGATTTGTTATGGAAAGATGACTTGGTTATTTACTGAATAGAGGACAGGGTAGGATTAAAAACTTTGGGGATACCCTTACTTTGAGTCACAAGGGTCAGAATGGAGTCCCTTTTCTCATTTAAATTCTAAGGAGTCCAGAAGTAAACATCTTCCCACCTTCTTCCCTACCTGGCCCACTGAAAGCTTTTACTGATAAGCTTAGCCTAAAGATACCCTGACCTCTTCTTGTAGGGGTGGCTTGTGATGTGCCTTGCTATGAGGCTAGGATTCTCTCCTGGGATGTACGATCCTGTTCTGTAGTTTTCCATTGGTAATAGGTAGGTTGAAATTGCATTCAAAATAGAGGCAGTAAATCATGCCTGTATATGCAGGATTGATGTATTCTACTAGTTGTGTGACTGTATACTCTTCACAATCTCCATACACTGTGGTTATGTTGGATGACTGAGTCTGTCACTGAAAGGATTAATGTGTGTTATATTATATCACAATTTCATTTGTAACCAGTGAAGTTTATCAGGTGAAAAGCATAGATAAGACACTAATTTGATTAAAATAAAATAAAATAAAATAAAATAAAATAAAACAACAGGATTGAGTAAGTCTGAGTTCATTTTTTTGGATAAAAAAAGCTAAACCTTGTTCATAGGAAATAGATATGTATATAATATAACATATAAATAAATTATATTAATATTTTAATATGTAAAGAAGACCTCAGAAAGCTTGATACTATAGCATAATATACACCTCCTTTCCAGTACTGTTCCTGTATTAAGGTGATACTAGTAGGTAGAGACAAGTAGACTTAGTAGGTGGGCTATTACAGTAAGTTCAAAGTTTCTGCACTAAAACATTCAAATTTTTTTTTTTTTTTTTTTTTTTGTATTTGTAGAAAATCCTTAGGAAAACCTACCAAGGGATTTTCAAGAGCAGTTAAGAAGGTATTTCAGCTAATCAGCTGTTTTAAGGCTGATTGAGCTGAAAAGTAAACTTTTCATTGTTACTAATGAGAGCACAGATAAGCCAACACAGACTGTGAAATCCCAGCCTAAATTAATAACATAGGTTTCTTTCTAGACAAATCTTAAACTGAAAGATAAAATAATATTCACTGCAAGGAAGCAGAGATGGAGAATATATTTTGCTTGAAAGAGACCTTAATCATCTAGTTCCAACTCTGTCACAGGAAGGGACACCTTCAACTAGATCAGGTTGCTCAAAGCCCCGTAAAACCTAGTATAAGTTTACAAATCTACTGTAAAAGTTGGGGTCTTGGGGTTAGCCCCAAAGTAGTCAGGCAGTTGAACTAGATCAAAAAGCTAATCCCTTCCTCCTGAACTATTCCACTCTATTCTATTCTATTCTATTCTATTCTATTCTATTCTATTCTATTCTATTCTATTCTATTCTATTCTATTCTATTCTATTCTATTCTATTCTATTCTATCCTATCCTATCCTACCCTATCCTATCCTATTCCATTCCATTCCATTCCATTTTATCCTATTATCCTATTATACTATTATCCTGTCCTATCCTATCCTAGCCTATCCTATCCTATTCTATCCTATCCTATCCTATCCTATTCCATTCCATTCCATTCCATTCCATTCCATTCCATTCCATTCCATTCCATTCTTTAGTTTTAATTCCTTTAAAATGTTTTGTGTATTTAACAAACATATTTTATTTGGTGGTGGTTTGTAATTGATTTTGGAATAGAAAATTATTGAACTAGTCAGTTAATATTTTATCCAAAAGATGCATGCATTATATAACCAAGTGTGCTAAGGGAGTTGGCAGAGGTGATCGCCGAGGATAGCCAATGTCACTCTGGTCTTCAAGAAGGGCAAGAAGGAGGATCCGCGAAACTGCAGGCCAGTCAGTCTCACCTCTGTCCGTGGAAAGGTGTTGGAACAGCTTGTTCTGGATGCCATCTCCAAGTAATTGGAAGAGAAGAAGGTTATGAGGAGTGGTCAGCATGGATTCACCAAGGGAAAGTCGTGCTCAACTAAACTTGTTGCCTTCTATGATGGCATCACCAGCTGGGTAGATGGGGGGAGAGCAGTGGATGTCATCTACCTTGACGTTAGCAAGGCTTTCGATACTGTCTCCCATTACATGCTGCTAGCAAAGCTGCGAAAGTGTGGGATAGAGGAGTGGACAGTGAGGTGGTTTGAGAACTGGCTGACTGGCCGAGCTCAGAGGGTGGTGATCGGTGGAGCAGAGTCTGGCTGGAGGCCTGTGACTAGCAGTGTTCCCCAGGGGTTAATGCTGGGTCCGTTCTTGTTACCTAAATTTGCAAATAGTGAAACAAATGTTGTATATAATTTTTCTGGAAGCTTTGTTTCATTAAAAATTAAATATTTTATATCAGCCATTGGATATACGGCTGCAGTTTCTGCATGCATTGTCAAAAAATAATTTGCTAGGAAAATTCTGCCTTTGTACATCTTTTCCTTCCTGATTACATTCTTTTGGGGTAAAAAGCAACACTAATATATATATTTTTTTCAATCCTGATATTTGTTGCTAACACTTTTTTTAACATCACTTTCTTCACAATTTCATATCTAATACCTTAGAAAAATCATCTACAACATAAAGTTCACCTACAAAATAGTTATGAAGACTATTTCTATAATGCAAAGTACCAAATGCCCGTGTTGCTTTTGCAACATTTTTTTTTCTTTGTGGCTTCTATATTGACAGAACAAATCTGCCAGAGAACAAATAAGCTTCCAGTAATATTTGTATGCCCTACATTAGATTTTAGTTCATTTACCTCACACTATTGAAAATTCCAGGTAGGTTACCTGCTATCGATAAAATTTTCCAGATTTATGTTCTACTTTGTAAATCATACTCCTGTAACTGAAAAAGCAGTCTCCTCATTCTCTCCACTAAGTCCTTTTCCATCATTGTCATCAGCAGATGAGCCTCTGGTTTTATGGTGATATGTGAAAATTTTGGTCACATACATAGAAACAAAACATTTATAAAGTATGTACTAGAATTAGAGATTCTTTCATGTTTGTACATACTGATGGTAAATTCAGATTAAGGTTTTCAGAGTATATAATAGAAATCCCTAGTATATACAAAGTGGCCTTGAGAACTTGTTTACAGACATTAGTTAGAAAGTTAAAAACATTTATTATCTGATGCCTAAACGATGCCTAAAGGATGCCACTCTTCTTTATAAACTGTGAGATTAATGGATATGATGTATAATTCTTGTCTTTTTTTTTTTTTTTTTTTTTTTTTTATCCAGAATGAAACAAATTCAGGGGTTTCATGCATCTAGTAAGATTATAAATTGTTACTAAGGTACTTAATACAGACTTGGCACTTCAAGATTCATTCTGCCATAGGAACCCAAATCTGAGCAACAGCAAAAGCCATGGAAAGTAGTTATTTATATTGAGGTGATTCCTGAAGTATTTGTCTTTCTCCAGGGAAGATCAGAAGGCAGACTTTTTTAAATAGAAGTCCCCTAACAAACTTGGGTTTTGCTAGTTCTTTCAAGATGCTTCAGACAGGCTTTAGTTCAGCTAAAAAGAATGTCTGGAGGGTTTGATCCTTGAAAGGCCAATATATTGGAGAACAACTTAATTGGGGCATAAAAGTTCTAACCTTTACAGGATATAGGTGAAAATATTTCACTTCTACTCATACTGAACCATGTTGCCACTTGTACTGAATGACAATCAGTTTTAGAAGTCTTCAGACTAGTTATTGATTTGCTTGTTTCATTTATTTTCAAAAAGTATTTCTATTCAGCATATATACATCAATCTCTTTTACCTTCTGTTTCAAAAACACTGCCTTTAATGCCTGCAGAGCAGGATTTTTCAGTCTTCCACCTAGACAAGTCATCTGTCACTTATCAATCATAAACACCGATTCCTCTGTAGTTTGGCATCTCCTGACTCAAGTGTGAAGATCAAGAAGAAGGACCTGGGAAAATAAAGGCCAGTAAGACTCACCTCAGTCCGTGAGAAGGTGATAGAGCAAATCATCCTGGAAACCATTTCTAAACATATGAAAGACAAGAACGTGATGAGGAAATATCAGCTTGGATTTATGAAGGAAAAATTATTCCTGACCAATTGGATAACCTTGTATGAAATGGCTGGCTCAGCTGTGAGACCGGTGGATGTTCTTTATATCATCTAGCAAGGGTTTTGTAACTGTCTACCATAACGTCCTTAGTGACAAACAGATAAAATACAGAGGAGAAAAGCAGATGGTGAGGCAGACAGAAAACTAGATGAATTTCTGGTCTTAAAGGCCTGTGATCAGTAGCATGATGACCAGTAACTACTAGTATAAATGTCCTCACTAATGACCTGGATGATGGGACAAGGTGCACGCTCATCAAATTTGTAAACAAAAGGGTGAGGAATGGTTGATAGACCATATTCTTCCATTCAGAGTATCTGAACAGGCCAGGAAAATAGATGAACAGGAACCTCATTCAGGTCAACAAAGGTCCCACACACCTGAGTTGGAATAACCCCTGGAATAACCCCACACAGCAGTACAAACTGAGGCTAGCTGGCTGGAAAACAGCTCTGCAGGAAAGAATCAAGGACACTAGGAGTTGAAAATGAACCAGAAAGGTGTCTCTATATCAAAGATGGCCCACCTGTTTATTGGGCTGCAATAGATTACTAGCAGGTTGAGGGAGGCGAGTTACTAATCCACTTTTTTGTTTATTTTCTTATTTGGCTTATTAGAAACACTCCTACGAATACATTCCTTTGTTATAAACATTTATTATTAACAGACAATTGATGTTAATTATCTTCACAAACTGAATGAAGTTTCATACTTTTCTTTACAATATTTTCCCAGTTGCAGTCACACCCCAAATTTATATTACTATTTTTCCTAATTGGGAGCCATTGGTTTTGTATGAAATCTGTCCTTACCAATGTCAGCTACTCTAATTATTCATCCAGGTCTGGTATGTAAAAATAAGCCTAAAAAGATGTAGCAGGATGAAGAAGTACATATTTATATGTACATATTCATAAGAACGAAAGAAAAAAAAAAAGAAAAGAAAAGAAATTTCAAAGACTCTTACATGTCATGTCATATTTCAAGATAAATTGCGTTGAACATTGTTATGTCATAGAGCTTCTCTTTCATGCCTTCAAGCATTGATGTCATGATTTATCATTCACAGAAGATATGGACTCTGCAGGAAGGAAACTGGAAATTAACACAAAAGCTTGAGAACTTGTTTCCCCTTCCCCTTTCCACTCCCCTTCCCTTTCCCCTTCCCTTTTTCCTTCCCTTTTCTTCCCCAGCAGCCGTCAAAAACTGAGAAACTTCTCAGGCACTGTGGAAACACTTCCACAAGTTCAGACCTAATATGAGGGCATTTCTACATTAATGTTAATGATTAAGAGTCAGTGTGGACTTTGCTTATTACCATAAACTGAGAAGTAAATTTTGACAGTGACAAAAGTTTTGGGATCTCTGGGGATCTGAGTGATTCCCACTCTGGCTTGGGGCAAGTGAAAACAGAGAAATGCTCTGGAGTGTCTGTTGAGCATGACTATGAGTATGAGAAAGGAACAGAGGTTGCAGAATAAAGATAAACAAAATGTTTCTTTGAATCCATTAAAGGGACATCATAGCATTTTATTTTTTAACCTTCCTGATCTCTTATACTATGATATGTGTGAAGCTGCTGAAAGAAACATTTCTTAAATTTGCTTTAATAGCCGCTACTTAAAGTAAGCTCATCACAACAATTTTGCAAATACAGATCTGTCACAACTATATTCAAATTTAAAGATAAGAGGTTATTACATTAAGCCAGTCTAAGACTTTGTAGAAAATAAATCCAGTGAACTCATTCAGGACACCATGCTCCATATCAAATACATTAAAAACATCATTTAAATATATGACACCAATGGCATTATAAGATTAAGATGAATATGTAAGCAGAAGCAGTCATGGTTGTTTAAAGTTTTAAACAGACTAAATTGCAGGGCCATTTCCATAGTGATATAACCAAAGTTATATAAAAAAATGGAGACTTCATTTTTTTCACTTCGTGTCTGTACAACTACTAAAAATGCAGTCAGATATTTCTTATCTTTCACAAGCTAAAAGCAACTCTATGGACTCTTTTAACAAAGGGATAGGGAAAGAATATGATACTTATCTAAAATGTCAAAGTGATTTATAGAGTAGGTTTAGCGGAAACTTTGAGGATTTATTCATTAAAAGTGTCATTTCTCAATATGCAGTTTTCATTCTGTGCATCTATTTCGTAAAAAAGATATGAGAATCACTTTAGGAAAGCTGCTTGCATATTTTAAAGAAATCTTTTGCAGCACACTATTCCAAAAGCAAAATATACTTAATATGTAGGTGATCATAAATCAAAGAGATGCAGCATAAATTATAGTAAATGTTAAATCATCATATGTTTACCTAGAAATAATTATCAAAATATACTTACGATTTAGAGTATTTAAATTCTATTTTTAAGGTAGATGAAAGGATATGAATCTTTTCTATTCTTCATCCAAAAACATAGAGGCATATATTAAGCCCTAGAAGATTCTAATGAATTTGGGAACCATATCTATATATATTTAACAGATATTTAAATGGAGAAGAGACTTACAGAAATCTGAAAAAATAAATCTATTCCTATTTCAAATATACATTTACAATTAATTTACAACTGTGATCTCTTTTCTGACCAGTTGTGTCACATCTATTATTGTACGCTACCTACAGTTTCTTGCATTTTTTATATGGAAAGATTAGGTAGCGAGATCATTGCTTATTTTACTTTTCTTCTGGAAAAAAAAAAAAAAAAAAAAAAGAGTTCAGGTCAAACTTCAAATGTTTTCACTCAAATCTATATGAAGGATTGTAGCTCTAGAACTTTGCTCTATACATGCATGGAGAATAGTGCCTTGAGCCTTTCAAAATTATACAGATGTTAAGAGGTATAATCTATGACTATGGGCATGTATGAAAATAAAGACTTTAATCTATGAGGAAGATTTATTTTTGCAATTTAAAAATTGGAACACAAAACAAATGATTAATGAATAACAGTAGTACTTAGGTCATATGTAAAGAAAAATGACTGGTTGTTCACTATGTAGGTTAGAGCAGGTTAATATTTGCTTATTCAGAGGACAGTACATTATTTTAATTAGGGTTACTTTATTAAAATACTCACTGCTATATCATATATGTCTGAAGAAAACTTCAAGTTTAGTATCACAGATAATTTCTTGTCTAGCTGTGCATGTAATCTCTGAAATACCAGTTTGCCTCATTCCAATATTATCTTGATCTACAAAGTCTTCATGACAGTAGATTTCTGGAGCCCAGCTGATCCCCATACCATCTTCTCAAGTCGGAAGCATGTAAATAATCTCCTGATTATAGAATGCGTCCTCTTCCAGAGCATCTGAGAATGAGAAACTAAAAGAGGCCTTCAGTTCCTAGATTTTTTGTGTTTGTTTTTCTTTCTTTTACATGTCCTTTCAAATGTATCCATTTGAAACCATTTTAATCATGGAAGATTTCAAATTACCAGTTTACAACACATAAAGAGGGAGAGTCCTGAAATATCAGAACTCTCTCTGTTTATGTCTTCCTAGATCGTTTTCACATGACCTATTGCAGATTTAATTCAGTTCAAGGATTTCAGAAGGAAAATTCAGATATCCTAATAACTTATTGAAAGAATGGCTTCTACGGTCAATAAGATACTACCTGAGAATAATTCAGCATGGTTCCAGTTTTCCAATGTTATTCTCTTACAATTTTGAGTAAGACAATTACAAATTAAAATGCATAACTGGCAAAATTTAATACAAATGCATTTGAAGTCAAAGCAGTTTTCATTTTCTTCCAAAGCCCTCATGATTCTTTTTGTGATACCGACACTTTTGGCCCAAACAAGACCTGTCTTTTATAATTACCGCAACAACATGAGAAAGAGATCAGAGACTCCAAGCTCCTTTCAGATTCCCTCTCAAAGATTTCTAATTTGATTTCAATTCTAAATCTAATTATGACTCATATTCTATTGATGAAAAAAAGACTAGATCATTGGTAAGGTTTTCACTTCAGTCACTGTGAAGACAACGTGAGGCTTACTAACTTATTTTGTGGAATATGGGAATTCATATTCAGCATGGATTAGCCTACATTTCACTGCAACACACTTCAGTGACAGCATCATAGGCACAGTATATAGAAAAAAAAAAAAAAAAAAAGGCTTCTGAGTTGAGAATTTTCTCTGTACAAAGACAATATTGCACATTTACAATAGAGAGAAAAAAAGACTGGAAAATGAAAAAAAAAAAAATAATCCTTATGCCTGAATTTATGAAGTTTCTCACTTCATGTCTTCAGTAGCTTTCCTTAACATCAGTTATTTCTAGATAAATGTGACACCTATGTAATATTGATATATTCTACCACTAAGAATATTCATACTCTTTCTAAAAACTGGTACTGGTATATTAGGCATATCTCCCAACTTCATATCAGAATATACTAAGTATTAACTTTAGCAAATGTATTTGAGGTAAGCCAAAGTGTTTCTGTGCAGATATGGCCAGAAAGACAGACCCGCATTCTACTTTGTAGTTTAAATTCACTACTTTGTTATCACCATTATTTTCAGAACTAATCATAAACTACCATTGTTTTCTTTCCTCCCTAAATTTAATTTCACTTTGGAAAATCTAAGTTCCATGATCTAAAAGAAAGTATGAGTATGATTTAGATGGTTTACAGCATTCAAATCCACAAAGTTATATTGCAGCTTTTGAGCATCACATCATTTCCTCTGAGCAGCTGCTTTAGTAAATTGAAACTATTAGTCTTTGGTTAAGACAATTCAGGAAGAACATATTCTTCTGGAGCTAAAACATGATTAAATGTACACCTTCATAAACTTTTTTTTTTTTTTTCAAAAAAAATCTTATGAACTAGACTTCAAGGTATGATTGGAAACACTGTTTGCCTTGTCAAAACATCACATACTCTGCTGATTTCTTTCAGAGACCAGTCCTTCATTTCCTTACTTGATGAATGAAGTGGAAAGAGACTTGAAATGGACAAGTAAATCATTCACAGAGAAGGTCAGAGGTGACTGGTATATGTCTTATCTAGTTGAATTTATAAATCTATTTTTGCTACTTTGTTTTTGTGACTTAACATCACAGGGGAATATGAAGATATATATTTCCTTATTCTAAACAAAAATTAAAGGAAATGAAATAAAATTAAACAATATGTAGTAAGATGCAGGGTCAGATGTCTCTTGATGCCTATATATAATTACACTTCAGGCCAGTGTACTTCTGTATGTTTCATAGGAAGAATATAACCTAATCTCTATCATATCTCATACTGTTCAAATAAAAAAAAAAAAAAAAAATCTTATTTGCACGAAGTCATTCCAAGGTAAACAGTCCAATACACTATCTAAGGAAAAGTCTGCAGCCCTGATTGTTCCACTGTTGTGTGCAGTAAATAATACCTACTCTATGTGCAATTCCATTGGTTAAATTAATTTGATTAATTCTTTTGTAATTACTTTCCCTGTTACTCTGCTCCATTTGTAGCTTTGCAAAGCAAAAGAGCACTGAACAAGTGTAATATCACTTGATTAGGATGAGGCTGAGATATTTAGGTCCTAATTTTTAAACATGATAAAATCATTCTGTTAATAAACAAAACAATTATGTTAATGCCTGGAATAGGTACAAAATATATGTCTCTGCAACAATACATTTTGTCCAGTTCTACTAATGATGTATAGTGAGTTTGCTTGACTAGTCCGTATGGCTCCATCAGTGCTTTTACACTTAAAATGTAGATCAATGAATGATAGAAGATGCCTTAGAAAATCTATAGAAAAAGGACATGCCTACTTATGTTTAAACGATTAAGTAAAGCAGAAAGGCTGTCTCTTGTAGAGGTCTTCAAAGACAACTGTCTCTCATTATTCAGGGAATTAAAGATGATATTTTCACTACCTTCCTAAAATTTAGCCATAAGATACATTCCTAAGTTAAAGCACACACATCTTAAAGTCTGAACAGCAATTGGAGATGCTCAGTTAATTGGTACATGTTACTGAAAAGTGAAATCAGTAGATGAAAATTAGGGGTGTGCCTTTTCCTATTTGCACTGTAATTTTTGTCATAACAATCCTTGTCCAGCTTCCTTTGTACTTTTTTACTTATATGTATGTTGAGGATATTTTCCTTGGGCACTTTATCAGTATTAAGTGCAGTTCTTCAAGCAAACTTTTGTCACATAGCACAGAGCTTGTACCTGTTATTCCCATTTATCTTACAGCTGAAGTAAAATAATGCTTCGTCTTAGCTCAAACTGTCATATACATACTTCTATTCATTCCTCCAGCTGCAGGGTAAAAATATTTTTGTATGCAGCCCTCGGTTTGATAAGGCTGTTGGGACTTAACATGACTCCTCCCAATTATCTCCTATAAAGAACATTTGTTCAGTCAGATAATGAGAGAACGAGGGGAAATGGTTTTAAACTAAAAGAGGGGAGATTTAGATTAGAGGTTAGGAGAAAATTCTTCACTGAGGGTGGTGAGGCACTGGAACAGGTTGCCCAGAGATGTTGCAGATGCCTCATGCCCAGAGGTGTTCAAGACCAGATTGGAGGAAGCCCTAGGCAACCTGATCTAGTAGGTGGCATCCCTGCCCGTGGCAGAGGGGTTGGAAATAGATGGTCTTTAAGATCCCTTCCAACACAAACCATTCTATGATTTATAACTAAAGACAATTTGGCAAGTGCAATTTATTTTAATTAATTAATTTATTTATTAGGAATAAACAAACCCTTTCTTATTGGTCTTAAAGTATTAGCTGACACAGTAATATGTACAGAAAAAAAAAAAAAATACATTGCCTATGCACTTAGCAACAATACTCTACCTAAATGTCCTCATTTCATCTATTTGATTTCTAATCATGTACATCTCCAAAAGTTTCATAGTAGCTTAAACTTCAGATAGATTAATCAGTCCTATTAGATATCATATTGTTATGCCTTTCTTACATCAACGTAGAACTGATTTGTAATTTAATTGGAAAGTAAGCAGAAATAACCAATCTTAATGTAAGGCCTTTTGGTATTCTATAACGCATGCTTTCGAGAACTCAATTTTCTTTTTTTCTGTCTTACAGACACAGAAAAAGCTCCAGAGGATGGACAAATATGTCACCCAGAATTAAGTAAATAGGCAATGAATTGTCTGGGAAAAAAAAAAAAAAAAAAAAAAAAAAAAATTAAATGATGTGCTGAACTCCACACAATTTGTGAAGAGACAGCTTCCTAACTTGGAGTGGAAATAAATATGTCTTAAAGACAAATATAACTCTCTGATTTCATTTCAGGTCCCTAAAGTTAAGTTTCAATCAGGTCTAGAGGCATGGACTAAGATATCTTCATCAGTGTCAGGTCTAGAGGGTCATTTGCACCCCTCACTACAAGAAGGACATGGAGGTGCTCGAGCGAGTCCAGAGAAGGGCAATGAGGCTGGTGAGGGGTCTGGAGAACAAGTCTTACAAGGAGCGGCTGAGGGAGCTGGGATGTTTCAGCCTGGAAAAGAAAAGGCTCAGGGGCGACCTTATCGCACTCCACAGGTACCTTAAAGGAGGCTGTAACGAGGTGGGGGTTGGTCTATTCTCCCACATGCCTGGCGATAGGACGAGGGAGAATGGGCTAAAGTTACACCAGGGGAGGTTTAGGTTGGATATTAGGAAAAACTTCTTTACTGAAAGGGTTGTTAGGCATTGGAATAGGCTGCCCAGGGAAGTGGTTGAGTCACCATCCCTGGAGGTCTTTAAAAGACATTTAGATGTAGAGCTTAGGGATATGGTTTAGTGGAGGACTTGTTAGTGTTAGGTCAGAGGTTGGACTTGGTGATCTTGGAGGTCTCTTCCAACCTAGATGATTCTGTGATTCTGTGATTGTTAGACTAGTACAATGGTAGGCAAGAACAGTTACCCTGTTAGCTTGCTCTTCTGTGAATGACTTAATGTCTAGTAGTATGTTTTAACAGTTTAGGCATAAGAAGTAATTGAAAACGTCCTGCACATTTTCCAGTTCAATCAATAATAAACTATTCCCTGAAATACAAGTTCCCATAGCCTTATATAATAAAAGTTTATTTACTTATTTTCTTATTTATTTACTTACTTATTTACTTTTTGTATACTATCTGTTGTTTTCTATATATTGACTGGTTTTCCTCTTATTTTTAATAGTCCTAAATTAAGCATATCTTGTACTTAGTTTCTTTATTGTCTGGGGACCTGTTTCTTATCTCCAGTCATGTTTTCAGCCCGTCTCTAAATCCATTCTATAGTGAGCAAGCTGCTACATTTTGGCCAAAGACTAGGTTCCAGACAGGGTACATGTATAGTACGTATATACATATACACATATAGTCCATATAGAATATGCTGTAACAATCTTACTTCAGGATTATGAAAGTATGGATGCTAGTTGCAGTACTCAAAGCCAGAAGAAATCTTAGTGCTTTAAAGTGAAGACTGAGTCCTTCTGATTGACCCCTTCTTTGTGTCATGCGTTTCCCACTCCTGTGTTTGCTCTTTCTTCCTGGGAAGAAACAGGAGGGAAAAGCTGCTGTAGAGCTTAATGATAGGAAAATGCTACTCTGAGATAACAGAGCATCCAGGGGGCTTTTTTGTCATTATATTCCACTCTGATCAAGTAAGTGCCTCCTGAGAACAAAGTCAAGAAAAATAAAGGAGAAAAATAAAAAAAGAAACAAAGAAACAAAAAGAGAGAAACCAGCTCAATCTGCCCTTTCTGATGTCAACAGCAATATTTATACAAGAAAACAAGTCCTAAAAACTCGTAGTAATGATAATTATTAAATGATAATTACTAAATTATAAAATAGCATAACCTCTCTCACTTCATTAATTTTCTTGTTGTGTAATCCACACAATCCACTTGTGTAATCCACTGGCAATCACTTTCCACCTCTCAAACAAAATTAATTATTATAGTGTTTTAGTGACAGCTCAAATGATTAAATTATCTTTTTTTTTTTTTTTCTGAAAAACACATTACACTATCAAAATATGAAATATAAAAATAGTATGAATTTAATTGTCATGTCATATTTTCATGAATTTTTCTTGGTACTTCAATTGCCTTTGTTTGTTTGTTAATTCAACAAGCTTCAATATTTCACAGTCTTCCAGACATTCGTTGTCATTAGTTAGAGGACATATTATAATTATGGCTATAATCAGTGTTAACAGACTACAAAATCCAGCATATGCTACTGCTTATGCTGTCATTTGGGGAAGATTCCAGGTACGTAGTAAAATTAGTCAGATTCTGATCTAGATATCTTTATTCTCTCAAGCAGTTCTTACTGAGCTGAACTCTTTTGCTGGTGCTACTTCCAGTTCTCCAATCTGTTAACAATCATCAAAGATCACCTGAGGAACAAGCAGGAACAACCTGACCAAAGGAAAGCATTTATATACAGTAGTTTGGAGTATTACGTATCAAAAGGTACACGATGAACTGTTATGTTAGTTGTCACTGATGAGGCATTGTTAATTACCAAACTGCAAGAAAAATCACTCTTCTTTCACAACCGTGAAGTGAAATGACTTCTAGACCACTCATTTGAAATGAGAGAGGACATCATTCCCTTATATCCATGTATGCACTGACTGTGTAATTTGCCTGTGCTCAAATATTGCCTCTGTCCTTGGATACAGATACTTGCAGCAATTCTCTCAAAAGGGAAAACATTACTTTTCAGACCAGCTACAATACTGACCTGTCTCTTTCAGTTCACAAGGGGAAACTTATAACAAGTCAGACTAAAGTTTATATAGCCATTTATCCTACTTATAGTTGTTGCTGAAGGAGGAGTATGGAACAGGCTCTGGTATTTCCTTATTAATTCTAGGGATTAATAAAGGGCTTAAAGTTTTATTAAACCAGAAGTATTACATTCACATTGAATATTTTTAATGAATTTTGTCTTTTATTTTTATTCTGTATTTGTTCTACTGTTTTGTACAGGAGGTTTTGTTTGTGTTTTTTTTTTTTTTTATTCAATATTTAGTTTTGGAATCATTCGATAGATTCGTTCATTTTTTGGTAGCTTTGTTGGAGGCCCATTCCCCAGTTCCAGTAACTTGCTTTCTTCATCTGCGTCTTTGAAACATATGAAGAAAAAATAACTGAAAATATTAGTAATAGTAAGCAAAAGTACTGCGTGTGTTGGGTTGGTTAATGAGATATCTATTACTTTGTCAAAATGCATTATTGGAATGATACAGAGTCCAATTTTGGCCCTTGGTAGAAGGAACTCCTTGGTAAATTGGAGTGGTTTCAGGGCTGGAACAGTTGCCCTGAAAGGAGAGTTTAAGGGATCCAGTCTTATTCACCCTGGAGATGAATTCCCTTTGGACAGATCTAACTTCAGCCCCAGTACCTTGTCAAGAAGATGAAGCCAAGCTCTTTAAAATTGTCCATGGTGAGAAGATGAGAAAATTATATAGACTGAAACAAGAGAACTTCCAAGTTGGTATAGGAGAAACCTTTTCACCATGAAGCCAGTCTATCTTTGGAAGAGGTTTCCCCGTCTCCTGGAGATTTTCAACTGGTTAAACCTGTAAACTGAGGAGCGTGGCATGAGAAACAAACGTGAGAAACTAGGGGTCTGTGTGCAGATGTAGGGCAGATGCAGTTGGGATCATGTAGATGTGGCAGCATAGCCCATGTAACTGGCATGCTGAGATGGAGAGATACGGATATAGCATGAATGTGGCTATGGATATAGCAGAGATGCTCTGCTTGGCATAATAATTACAAAAAGGAAGAAATTGGAGGAATGTAAAGATCTGGGGACAGCCTTTGCTGCAGTTACCATGGATGGTGGAGTTCAGGATCTTCAGAGAACAGAACAAGGCAAACAGTAAGATTACAATTCTGGGTATCAGAGAAACAGACTTTGACATGTTCAGAGATCTATGTTCAGAAATTATAGGGGAGATAGATCTGTAGACAAGATTTGCACACTTACCTCCTTCAAGTTCAAGAATGTTCCATCCCAATAAGCAGAAAATCAAGCTAAGCTGGTCAGAGGCCTGTATGGATGAACAAGTGGCTTCTGACAAAAATCAGACATGAAAAAGACTTATACCAGAGGAGGGAAATAATGACAGGTCACCTGTGAAGAATAAAAAAATACTACATTATCATCAAGGCATGAGGTTACGAATGCCAAAACCCACCTGGCGTTGAATCTGGCTAGGGATATGAAGAGTAAGTAAAAGGAAGAATTAGGATAACTTGTGCCCACTGTTGAATGAAGCAAGGGTTCTGGTGCAGAAAGATACAAAATAAGGTCAGGGTACTCAATGAACTCTGTCGTGCTCATTATGCATAGGATTTTCCTTCAGGAATCCCAGGCTCTGAGGATGAACAGGGAAGTGCCAGGCAATGAAGACTTCCTCCAGTGGAGGAGTGTCAAGTTAGGGAACATTAAAAAAAAAAAAGTACAGATACAAGTTCATGAGACTTAAAAAAAATGGAGCACTGTCAATATCATTGTGAAGCCACTGTTTTTAAGGGTTATCTTTGAGAGATATGGTAATCAGGGGGGATTCTACAGGACTGGAAGAAAGAAAATGTCACTTTTATGTTCAAAAAGGCATAAAGGAGGATTTTGTTTACTACAAGTCAGTCAGACGCATCACAATCCCTGAGAAGTTTGCAAACAAAACTGGGAGGAGTGAATGATACAGCAGGTGTGTGTACTGTCATCCGGAATGCCTTGAATAGGATGAAGAATTGGGTAAACAGGAACCTTACAAAGATCAAGAAAACGGAAATGCCAAGACCTCCACCTGGAGTGGAATAACCCCACACACCAGTGCACATCGGGATCCAATCATTTTGAAAGCAGCTTTTGAAAGAGGGACTGGGAGGTGGCAGGTTCTAATGGACAAGTTGACCACGAGCCACCAACGTGCCCTTGTGGCAAAGAAGGTCAGTAATAATCACTGACTGAAGTAAAGACAAATAATATTTTTAGTTAGTTATGAATAATGAGTATGCCTAACACTTGTTACTGGCTATTAAAAATACATGTTAAGCCTATTAATCAAAATAAATTGTTAATGAATCTATTAATCAGAGTAAATTCATAATGACAATCATAGAACGCTTTGGGTTGGAAGAGATTTAAAGATCATCTAATTTCATACCCCTCCCCCACCCCCCCCCCATGGACAGAGACACAGAGACACCTTGCAGGAGACCAGGTTACTCAAAGCCCCATCCAACCTGGCCTTAAACACTTCCAGGGATGGAGCATCCACAGCTTCTCTGGGCTACCCCTTCCAGTGCCTATGACAATTAAAGTATATCAATTTTTGAGACATTTTGTAGCATACAGCAAAAGCTTTAATAAAATAGAAAGGGTTTCATAAAACAACCTCGTTCTGTAAAAGCCAATACATTGCATGCAAGACCAACACTACTTTTTTAAAAAAAATGGCTATAAGGATCTAACAGATTAACTAGTTTTCATCTTTAAACCTATTTAATTTCATGCCTTTTACAATTTATTACCATAATGTCATTATCAAGTTTATCAATTATCTTTTTTTTTAGTTTTGCATGCACTTACCACCTTTTCCCTAATATTTTACAGCAAGTGAAAATGCTGTCTAATTTCTATAGACAGTCAGCTAACAACTACAGCAAGTTTATGTAAATTTGTGTATTTTTCTGTGTTATTTTGGAATATCAGTCCTATTCTTCATGCTGGATAGCTGCTCTTTTGTTAATATGAAATGACAGAAGGCCTTAAAATACTGGAAATTGCTAAGTATTGATAGGCCTGCACAACATTATAGTGCATTCCACAACATGTTCAGATGATACACTACAAAGCAGCAACTGTTAATGTTTCCCTGTTCTTGTTTTGTGTCATATGAGATATAAAGTAGCTGTGTTTGATAGCTGCTGAAATTATACATAATGCTATCCATTCTAAAGGGTTATAATAATAGGTATGTTTCCTAATATTTTAATATCTCTGGGTGTGGTTACAGTTTAATTTAATAAAACACGAAAAGCACCTTGTTTAATTCTGACATATATAATGCTCAGCTGGAGGAGAAAAGATTCAGTTTGTTTGTAAGAAGACAATAGTTAGGCGAGCTACCCGAGAAGACAATAAATACGGGCTGGAATGCAAAACAATTAAAGGGAAAGCAAAGATATTCTTTGGTTTAGTTGGATTTTCAAAATAAATAGATTAATTAATTAAAGCTCATTATATATAATGTACTTTTCATGTTCCATTTTTTGCACCCGAAGAGATTAATCCAGTGGTTCCTCTTCAGTTACCTATCATGGAGCTTAAAATCAATTCTATCAATCCAAAATGATTATTTCTACTTTATCCAGCTAACTAGGAATAGAATCCAGTTACCTCCCTCCCTCCCTCCCTCCCGCCCTCCCTCCCTCCCTCCTGCCCTCTCTCCCTTTCTTCCTTCCCTCCTTCC
>CM021697.1:16589340-16604263 GCA_011074415.1 Stictonetta naevosa | reverse complement strand
GAAGAGAAGAGAAGAGAAGAGAAGAGAAGAGAAGAGAAGAGAAGAGATACACATGAGAAGAGATACACATGAGAAGAGATACACATGAGAAGAGATACACATGAGATGAGATACACATGAGAAGAGATATACATGAGAAGAGATATAGTTCAGTTGGAAGGTACCTTCAAAGATCATCTAGTCCAAGTTTCTGACCACTTCAAGGCTAACCAAAAGTTAAATCACATTAATGAGGGCATTATCAAAACGTATTTTGAGGCATGGGGCATCTGACAGGCGTGAAGCATCAACCACCTCTTTAGGAAGCCTGTTCCAGTGTTTGACCACCCTCATAGTAATGACATTTTTCCTGATGTCCAGTCTGAACCTCCCCTGGTGCAGCTTTATTCCATTTCCACACATCCTGCCATTGGTTACCAGGGAGCAGAGATGAGCACCTTCCTCTCCACTTCCACTCCTCAGGAAGCTGTAGAGAGCAATGATGTCACCTCTCAGCTTTCTTTTCTCCGAACTAGACAACCCAAGTGTCCTCAGTCTCTTTCACTGAACATGCCTTCCAGCCCTTTTACCAGCTGTGTTACCCTCCTCTGGACACTTTCAAGGACCTTAACATCTTTTTTTTTTTTTTTTTTTTAATTTATTTTTTTATTGTGGAGCCCAGAACTGCACTTAATGTTCAATGTGAGCCTGCACCAATGCTAAATATAGTGTGAGAATTGCTTCTTATGACCAGCTGGTTGTGCTGTGTTTAATGCATCCCAAAATGCAGTATGCCCTCTTGGCTGCCAGAGCACACTGCTGACTCATGTTGAGCCAACTGCCAACAGATAGATGGACAGCTTGGAAATAGCATGTGAGGGCACAGTACCTGAATGGTGATCACCTCTTTTCACCTGCTGCAGATACTTTGCCTAATGCAGCCAAGAATATTGTTAGCCTTAGCGGCAAGGACACATTGCTAGATCATGTTCAACTTGGTGTCTGTCAGGACTCCTAGGTCCTTTTCTGCAGAGCTGCTTTCCAGCTGGGTGGCTGTGGTGGTTTTACCATGCTAGGCAGCTGAACACCACAACCGCTCTCTCACTCCCCCTCCTCAAATGAGGAGGGGAAGAAGTAAAGGAAAGAACAACTCACAGGCTGAGATAAGAATAATTTAATTAAAGAGAAAAAATATTATTAAGGAAATATTACTATTAATTAAAGAATTTAACTAAAGGGGAAAAAAAAAGAAAGGGGAAGAGGGAGGGGGAAAGAGAATAACAAAACAAAACAAGTAAAGGCCATGTGGAAGTGCAGAGGAAAGAAATTACTCTCTTCTGGTATGGAATATCCCTTTTGTTGGGTCAGGTCAGCTGCCCTGGTGATGTTTCTTTCTCACTTTTTTTGCCCACCCCCTAGGAGGGTTAGAGAAAGTCCTGATGCTGTGCCAGCACTTCTCAGCAGTAGACACAACACCAGTGTGATACCACTGCTGTTCTAGCTACAAGTGCAGAGCACAGCACTGTATGGGCTGCTGCAGGGAAAGTTAACATTCCAGCCAGACCCAGTACAGCCAAATACAAATGTTATACCACAGTGCTTAGCTCTGTAAAGAAACCTAGAAATGTTAGAATGCATACAGTATTCAGGAGGTTTTATTTTTCCCCCGATTCTTGGTACATATCTTTGTTGCATTTCTGAGCAATTACAAGGAATAAAAATCCTCATTTATAGCTGCATTAATTTTTGAAATCCCTGCTTGTCTTTCATAGAAAACTTATGTTAGTAGCAACAGCTAGTGTATTAAACTTTTCCATGTATTACATAATGTATATTGTCATAGACTGGGTTTTTAGAATATGTTGCATGAAAGAAGATTCTGTTACATGCAATAAAACCCTAAAAATAGGATTGTTTATGCTTCAGCTACAGTGTCTACATCATTCAAGATTTCATTAGTTTCAGCTTTGTTTTGTTTTGTTTTGTTTTGTTTTGTTTCTTTTTTTCTTTTTTTTTTTTTTTTTGATATATATATATTTTTAATAGCTGAACGTAGCTTTCAAATCATGTTCTTTTCATTACCAGAGGAATGGAATGTGTTCAGCAGATGCTGAAGTCCCAAAGTTAGGTGGAGATCTGGCAGCAAATTTGACTCCTGACAAATCTGATATTAAATATTTATTGCAAATGGAAACCTAACCTTCTAATTCTGAAAATTACAAACCTACCAAATGAGATCTGACACATTTTCCCAGTTTCTTTTGAACCTTTGCAAATATTCATGTCATATGATGCTGTTACAAGTCAATAACACTCCAGGAAGAGTGCTTATTTTTATTAGATTCATTTCATCCCATATGTCTCCCTGCAGTTATCTCCACCTGTTGGGATCCATTCACATATTACATACTTTTAATTCAGATTGGATACGGTCCTTGAAAGAGAATCAGTCCTAGATATTTTAAGACTGTCAGTGCTCCAGCAGCAGTTGTTTGCTGAGAAAAGCTGTCACCCACAGGAAACTCCATACCACTATGGCTCAGGGTCCTCTCTTTCATGAACGGAAAGGCAGCAAAGAGCGAGCATCCTCAAACTGTCTCAGAGTGAAAAGCTTCAGTATGATCAAGTAGAAATATGGTGGTGTACAGTGGAAGTGAAGAAACATAATATCCTGATTGTGAACAGACTAATGAACACAATCAAGGGGTCAGGGTATGCAAATATTGTTGCTGATGTATATGACAAAGGCCAAAATATCAGTTTGAGAGAGATGAGGAAAAAAATGAACAACAAATTATAGGGGGTACTGGTGAAATAAACATGTTAGAAATGGGTTTTCTGGCAAGATAGATACAGTAGCCTAGGATCTCCCATACGGAGGGATACAAGCACTTAAATTAGAAGTAAATTATCTGTGGGAGTAAACACTACTGACTATTGTGCCTTCTGCACTCAAAGTGGGATTGGGAGAAGTTTTTTTTCTTCTTGAAAGTCTGTCGATGGTGTATCTTCTCCCTGTCCTTTTACCCTGAGTTTCCTTAATTCTTTGGGAAAGTTTCTTTTGATTTTTCTGTTCAGCTTTTTGATCAACATGCTCAAAATTCATGATTTTTTCTATATTATCTCCATTTTGGTGCAAATTTTGAGGATGATACTTGGAAAACAACTTTAAGACATCATTCTTAGTTACCTGTTTCTGACTGAACCAAATAACCACCTCAGAGTGAAGGAACTATACTTATTTGTGTCAATATATCAGTATATCAATACCCAAATATTTATATCCAGTATTTGTGTCTGTAGTCACCAATCCCTTTCTTCAACAGTTACAAATCTGTGTATGTAGGTTTGAAACTAAAGATTGATATATTTAGTTCACTGGAAGCAGTAGGTTATGTAATTATGAAGACACGAGTGCAGAGTAGATGACATAAGGATTATTTCCATGGTTTCAAATTTATCTGCACCCCGATGAGAATTTTGTAGTGATAAGAATTCTTCACATTAAGAAATATATTGTACACAATGCAGTGTATCCATATTAATACTCCTTAGTAGGAACCATTATCTTTTTTAACATCCTGTAATGAAAATTTACAGGTGACACTTATTACCTCTCGTAGACCCAATTTTAAGCAAAAATAATTAACAATGCTATCAACAATACCTTTCACAGTAGTACCATATTGTGGTGGTTAGAATACTTTGATTCAAATTGATGAAGTAGTTGGGAAAACACTAATCATACTAATCATCTAAGTTCTCATCATAATATAAGTGATCATCTAAGTTCTATTCCACCTCGCCCTGTTTTCCATCATTCCTTTTAGGAATATAAGACACTAAACTGAAGAACCAAAAGGATGAAAATGTTGATTCTGTCTATAGATGAAAAAACAGAAGTGGAGACAGTGTTCATGAGTGCTGGTGTTGATATTCATATATTTTATGTATTCTATTAGTATTTCTAAAAAGTTAATCTTAAGTCATTAAAATCTGTCCGCAGCAACCTGCTTAACTTTGGATTAGAGCCCGGATAATATTGAATATGACCAATGACATCAAGGGCAACAGGAAGGGATTATACAAGTGCATCAGTGATAAAAGGAAGATGTGGGGCTTCTCCTGAAGGAAACAGGAGACCTGGTTACAGGAGACCTGAAACAGGAGGCCTGAAAAGACCGAGGTACCTAGTGCCTTCTTTGCCTCAGTCTTTACCAGCAAACCCATTCCTCAGGAATCCCAGAGGCCAGGCTCATTGAATGGAGCAAGGGAGATGTACCCTTGGTGGGAGAGGATCAAATCAGAGAATGTTTGAGAAAACTGGACATTTGGAAGTCTGTGGGCCCTGATGAGATATACCCACAAGTGGGATCTGGCAGATGCCATTATGCCACTCTATAACCTTTGAACAATTGTGGCATCTAGGAGAAGTGCTGGAAGGCTGCAGGAAAGCAAACATCACTCCTATCTTCGAGAAGGGCAAGAAGGAGGACCTGGGGAACTACAAATTGAAGCCTCACCTCAACCCCTGGAATGGTGATGAAGCAGATAATCTTGGAAATCATTTCCAGGCCCATGAAGGAGAAGAAGATCATCAAGAGTAGACAGCATGGATTCACCAAGTCATGCTTGACCAACCCGATAAGCTTCTATAATGAAATCAGCAGTCTTTTGAATGAGGGGTGAGCAGTGAATGTTGTCCTCCTGGACTTCAGTAAAGACACTACATTGTCTCCCATAAGACGCTCACAGAGAAGTTATTAAAGTATAGGTTGGATGAGCTAACCATGAGGTGGACAGAAAACTGGCTGAAAGGACAGACCCAGAAGGTAGTAGTCAGTGTCTCAAAGTGTAGTTTTAAGCCAGTAATGACTGGAGTATCCCAGATGTTAATAGTGGGTCCTGTCTTGTTTAACATCTTCAATAATGATCTGGGTAGAGTGCACCCTAGGTAAATTCATGGAAGACAAAACTGAGGGGCAAGGCTGATTAACAAGAAGGTTGTGCAGCCATCTGAGGGACTTTGACAAGCTGGAGTGGTGGACTGACAAGAATCTTATGAAGTTCAAAAGCTTCAGAGTCCTATACCTGTGGAGGAAAAACCCCAGGCACCAGTACATGCAGGGAGCCACTGTACTGGGTCTGGCTGGGATGTTAACTTTCCCTGCAGCAGCCCATACAGTGCTGCACTCTGCACTTGTAGCTAGAACAGCAGTGGTATCACACCAGTGTTGTGTCTGCTGCTGAGAAGTGCTGGCACAGCATCAGGACTTTCTCTAACCCTCCTAGGGGGTGGGCAAAAAGTGAGAAAGAAACATCACCAGGGCAGCTGACCTAACCCAACCAAAGGGATATTCCATACCATATGATGTCACACTTAGCAATAAAAGGTGGAAAAAGGAAGAGGGGAGGGGTGGGTTCTCATTGCAAAAACATCTGTCCTCCTCCCGAACACTGGCTACGTGCATTGAGGCCCTGCTTCAAGGGCGTGGTCAAGCATCGCTCATTTGTGGGAAGTAGAGAGTAATTTCTTTCCTCTGCACTTCCACATGGCCTTTACTTGTTTTGTTTTGTTATTCCCTTTCCCCCTCCCTCTTCCCCTTTCTTTTTTTCCCCCTTTAGTTAAATTCTTTAATTAATTAATAATAATATTTCCTTAATAATTATCTTTTTTTCCTTTAATTAAATTATCCTTATCTCAACCCGTGAGTTGTTCTTTCCTTTACTTCTTCCCCTCCTCATTTGAGGAGGGGGAGTGAGAGAGCGGTTGTGGTGTTCAGCTGCCTAGCATGGTAAAACCACCATAGCCACCCAGCTGGAAAGCAGCTCTGCAGAAAAGGACCTAGGAGTCCTGACAGACACCAAGTTGAACATGATCTAGCAATGTGTCCTTGCCGCTAAGGCTAACAATATTCTTGGCTGCATTAGGCAAAGTATCTCCAGCAGGTGAAAAGAGGTGATCACCATTCTGTAATTCTATGATTCATTGTGAATGTGGAAGAACACATAGTGTATGGTTTGCGATTCTGGTGTGCTAGAGACAATACTTGTGAGACCCCAGCCGGAGTACTGCATTCAGCTCTAGGTCCCCCAGCACAAGAAGGACATGGACCTTGTCAGAAATTGTCGAAAGGAGGGCCATGAAGATGATCAGAGGTCTGGAGCATGTCTCCTATGAAGAGAGGCTGAGGGAGTTGGGGTTTTTCAGCCTGGAGAAGAGAAGGCTCCAGCGAGACATTATTGTAGCCTTCCAGTACCTAAAGGGGGCCTACAAGAAAGCAGGAGAGGAACTCTTTGTGAGGTAGTGTAATGAGAGGACAATGACTGAGTAAAGGTTTTAAACTAAAAAAGGTTTGATTTAGATTAGATACTGGGAAGAAATTCTTCACTCAGAGGTGATGATGCACTGGACTAGGTTGCCCAGAGAAGCTGTAGATGCCCAGTCCCTGGAAGTGTTTAAGCCCAGGTTGGGTGGGGCTTTGGGCAACCTGGTCTAGTGGGAGGTATTACTGCCAATGGCAGGGGGGCTGGAATTATATGATCTTTAAGATCCCTTCCAATCCAAAACATTCTATGAGTCTATGAATTATTGCCCCTCTCTGGCTGACTGGGTTGCTTCAGATTCACAGAAATCACATGTCTTTTGTGCTCAGGTGATGATCACTGTTGTACATACCAGTTTCTTTGTGTTTGATTAGAATATTGAAAATGCCAAATTTCTGTGTTTATACAGCACCAAACACAACTGAGTCCTGTTCCGTTAAGTACTCTTCTGATGACTCAGAGCAATACAAATGAACATTAACAGCAACAACAACATAGACAAATTTATTTTAATGTCATTTTGAGTTTCCTTTTGGTTCACTAATTTAACATCTGTTCTAACTGTTTTAGGCTCCCCAACTTTATTTGCTAAATAAGAAAATATTATTTCTGTTTTATTTTTGTATGATACTAATGTGGTGTTGAGTTTGAAGGATCTACACATGTATTTGACATTAAACATGCCATTAAGCATTTGCTGAATAGGGATGAGCATACACTTAAATTTAAGGACAAGCATAATTGCTCTGACACTCAGAACAAAAGCAAAACAAAATAAAACATCATATTATGTTTACTCTCTTGTTCAAAACATCATTCTACTGTTTCTCTCATGGATTCTTTCTGCAACGTCTCTATATTAAATTATACTAAAAATAGTGACTGTCAGATATTCTCTATTGTATATTTTTTTTTGTTCTGTATATACATTTTACTTCACCTGTGCATTTGACTTTATTACATAAATGTACTCTGCATATATGCACTGTGCATATCTTAGCTCTGCAGAAAACAGAAGCAAGGAAGAAATTCAGCTGCTTAATTATTTAGACAGTATTTCATAGAGATAGCATATTATGCCTATGATTTATAACCTGCATGGATTGCCAATTGATTTTTAAGGTGGTCATAAAAAGCTGAGGCCTGACTACCCAGGAGAAATTGTCAATCTCTTTTTTGATATCACAAGTATGACACTCTCTGCTCTGCTCTGAGAAAACTCTCAAGACTCTTGAAAATACGCTGCCACACACTCTTGTGTGTGTAAGTCTGGAGAATAAAAAGGGACCACAGAAGGCAAAGGATGAGAGTCATTAAAATAGCCTGTGCATTCTTCCACTGCTAGGTCTATTTGACTAAAATAAAATTATCATTCTGCAATCAGAACATCCTACAGAAATTTAAAAATAAATGTGAATAACCACATTCTTTAGAAAAATATCATGAAGAGCTGAGGGGGGTGTTTTGAGAGATGTAATTCACCAGTGTATTTATGGCCTTGCACTATGCTTTGACCATAAGCAGAAAGACTTCACCTTTACAATTTTCAGATGGCTATTAACTGAAATATATCAGAAATGAGAAATTTTCTACAAAGTAAGGCCATTGCTTCCCTCACTGCCTCTGTAGCTATGTCATGTATGTAACTTATTGGAACTTTCTTTTCATCTCTTTGGTGTTTCATTTTAAGTAAGATGGAAAATTATGTGCTTGGTAACTGCTGAAGGTCAAAGATAAATATGCAGAGCAGAAGAACATTGTGCAAATATCTAACGGTGCAATAACTGTAGATTTTAAAATAGATTTTCTGTGTCTCTCAGCTGTCTAGATACATGAAAGTAGTTAAGTCTGCAAAGAAAAACAGTTGACACTGGCAATCTACTCATTTAACTTGAACTAGTGAATATAAAGAAGTATTCCTCCAATAAAAGAAAACACAAGCAACTGAACATCTAGTAAAGAGACTATAGAAGTATCAAATAGGCTCGGGTTCCTTTTTTATCTTTGAAAGACATTAGTAAGTGATTCAAGCACATTCTGAGATATTTTCAATGATACCCTTCTACTTAAAAAATGATCCATTAGCTGAACAGCACAATGCATATAATGATATGGTGAAGTTTGTGTAAGTATGGCATAACCACAGCATCTTCTATTTGAAAGAGTCCTGATTAGTATGCAACTGATCTAGTTTCAAAATTATGTACATATTTTCTAGTACTGGGTAACCACACTTCTACAAATCCACCTTTCAGAACCAGGATTATAAAACACTCATAGCCTTCTCTTTAGTATTCCTCAATATGGAAGCTTTCCATAATGGTGTACAACAGCAGGTATTTCATATGGATGATAGAGCTAAGAACATGTTGGATATTGAGTGAAAACATAAAACATTCACTTTTTTGAGTATACAGCAAAACAATTCAATTTTTATTGCCTCAGTGGAGAACATGCTCTTTATAAACCAAAGACAAATTTTACTACAGAGAAATGGAAAAAAAAAAAAAAGCAAGAAGAAAAACCAAACCAAACCAAACCAGAAAAGCACAAGCTCCTGCATGATTGTGATTTCCTAAATAAAAGACAAGATATATTTAATACTAAATATAAAATACATGGAATCCAGTCTTACACAGTGACAACAATATTAGTCTTTAGTCACAATTCAGACTTTTTTTTTTTTTTTTTTTTCCTGGAGAGGGATTTTTTCCCCCCACAAATATGAGCACTTTACAGGTGTTATTTTGAAAATAAATGACATTATCCTGTCTTTGGAATCAATGCTCTTGTCTGAAATTTGAATTTTCCAAAATTTCATGGAAAAACATTTTGTTTCATCTTTCAGAAATGAGTAGGAATTCAAGCACATGCCTGTGATCATGGAAAGCCAAAAGGAAAGTTCTGTTACAAGCTGTTAAAAATAAATAAATAAATAAATAAATAAATAAATAAATAAATAAAATGGTCCCTCCCTAGATCTCATCACAAATCAGACTAGTACCATTTGTTGCTTAAGTTCTCAATATATTTATTTGGTCTGCATTCATCTACTGGACATTAGAACCTAGTAGTATTCAGTGATTGGACACCCCCTTACAATAGAACCTATATGGGGGGGAAGTGGTGGGTCATATGCCATAGCAAAGCATCACCCCTGTATTATACAGCTTTTTTTTCTGCCTTTTGCAATTTTTTTTTTATCCCTGGCAAATAAGGGAGAAGGAGTTGGAGGCAGAGCTGATCCTTCTCTGCTCTATAGTTGCAATGAAATGACAGGACTAAGATGAAAGGAAACAAAAGGATCAATCAGGCAAGCACTCAACTTCAGCAAAGGACTAACAACTCTTGTTAATCTCAGCTACTTGTGATAGTGTTCAACAGAAGGGAAAGAACTGGGCCTTTACAGGACTCTAACAATACAATAGGAAAAGTTTGCTAGGAAGAAAACATCTTTGTAAAATGGCAAATAGCACACAGGATGGAAAAGGACATGGTATTTTGAAAACAATAGTGCCATTACAAGTGACACTAATAAATACCATTAAGTTGATAAGAGGGAAATGAAACATTCAGGACTCACAACAGTAGTTTATTCATACATACAATATAAGAGGTGTGTTCCATTGCAAGATCACTAATTATTAATAAACTCTAGCTGACTCTGTCTAGTACATCCAAAATCAAAGGGCATTAATTAATTCAGATTAAAATAGAAATACTCTTTCTTGTGTGAAGGAGGTATAAAGTGATCAACTATGTGATTCTCCTGCCTCTTGTCATCAGCTTTTCCCTTACCCAACTCTGATGATTTTAATAAGTGTGCTACTGGTTTGCACTGCTGGCACTGAAAAAATACTCAACCTTAGTAGATTCTGTAGGGCAGATAACACAGGTGTATTTTACACATAACCATGAGTTGCTATCTTTTCCATGAAATTTTCCTGTATGTATCTCTAAACTTTAGAATATCACTTTTTGGATATTTGTGATGTGGAACAATCAATTGCAAACTTGATCCTGAAAGGAAGATGTGCTGCAGTATAGAATTCATCTGTGGGTCTCAATGATGTATTGATTCACTAATTCATATTAAGATAATTCATTGCAGTAAAAGCAGTAAGGCAAATATCAAGGCCTTTGACATAAGTTTGCTATGTCTTCCATCTTCACCACTCAAGGCAGCCTTACTCCTATGAATAAAATAACACTTTGATAAAGACTTAATTGAAGACCACAGTAAGCCTGGTTTGCTAGAATGGAAGAAAAAAAAATGCACTCATGAATAAATTGTTTTCTAAGAAGTGCTCAGGTTAATTCTCCTTTCTGTTGGACTAGTGAATGTCACAAAATAAGTAAAGTTTACCCAGCCGGTCAGGTTTCACTCGCCCTGTAAATGACATCCTATATCCCTTCTTGTACTATAAAGGACACAGAGCAGGCTGTCAGTCCTTGCTAGTGACTCAAGTGAATTTAAGCCAAAATTATGTCCTCTCAATATTAGCGATGAGATGTGTTAGCAAGCTAACATGATATCTCCTTCAGTTTATTTTGAATCTGTTTGTCAAATAGGTGTTGAGTAAAACTGTTGCCTACATTTGAAAAAGGAAATACAAGCTTTTTATCTAGAGAACTTTTCAGCCTGAATCTCTTACCAATATTTGCCTGTGATGACTCCTAATCAAAACTCTTACTGGGTACAAATAAACCCATGATTTCAGCAGACTATTTGTATCTTCCTACAGACAGTAGTCTGGCTGGAATTGCTGAATATTCTGGGTATCTTGCATTTCTAATTCTAACCACCTTGAGGAAGCATAAGAACAAGATATTCCATATTTACAGATATGTAATATGAATCATATGGAGGCAAAACCAAAAATTGACATAGATGATAATTTTAGTCATTTAAGATTATTTATTATGCTTAGAATCATATCCACTTAATCCTACCATTTCAGGATAGTTTCACCTCAACAATTTATACTACCTACTACTTATCCACTAACTATATCTCTCGACTTACTACTTTCAAGTGATGTAGGCTCTTGTAAAGTCAATGAAGATAAGGTGGAAAACCTAGAAAATTTATGCATTTATTTCTGGATGAAATGAGTCACCTCTAAAGTGTCTAATTCCACTGTAGGCTGGAGAGAGAACACTCATTTCTATATTAGTGCTTTAAAATCAAGTCTTTAACATATCCCTCCACTCAAGGGTGTTTATTCTCTAAGTGATGCAAATATATTTCATTTATCATTCTCTTCAAGTGGTCACTGAAACTTTTTGTTTTTCTAATGTTATGCATCTTTTTCTTGGAGTGGAAGGGGAAGATTATCACAACTGAGCAAAGGGATACTCAGTTAAATGACTGTACTGCAAGAGAATGTGGTGGTTTCACACCAGTGGCAGCTTTGCTCCACCACACTGCTCTCTCACTCCCCCTGCCCACCCCGCCTCTCCCTCTCCCAAAAAAGACCAGGGGAGAAAATATGATGAAAAAGATCATGGGTTGAGATAAAGACAGGGAGATCACTCACCAAGGACTGTCATAGGGAGGACAAATTCAGCATAGGGTAATTAATGTAATGAACTTAAACTGAAACAGTGAGAAACTAAAAGAAAACTAAAAACACCTCTCCCCCCTCGCTCTCCACCATCTTCTACTTCCTCCTGCTGAGCAGCACAGGGGAATGGGGAATGGGGGTCTTTCTCTCTGCCACTGCTTCACGGTCACTCTCATCCCCTGCACAGTGGGGTCCCTCCCACGGGATGCCATCCTTCCCAAACTGATCCTGCATGGGATTCTCACAGGCAGCAGCTTGTCAAGAACTGCTCCAAATATGGATCTACAGGTCCACCACATTGTGCCATCCTTGAGAATGGTCTGCTCCAGCATGTGTTCTGCATGTGCAGCAGCTTCTGCCAGACTTCCTGCTCCACCACGGGCTCCTCCAGAGGCTGCAACTTGGAGATCTGCTCCATGTGGGATCCATGGGCTGCAGGGGGACAGCCTGCTCCACCAGGGGCCTCTCCACAGGCTGCAGGGGAACTTATGCTGCGTACCTGGAGCACCTCATGCCCTCCTTCTGCACTGACCTTGGCGCGTCTGCAGGGCTGATTCTCACTTCTCTCCCTCCCAGCTACTGTGGAGCATCAGGCTTTTTTTTTTTTTTTTTTTTTTTTTCCTTTCTTAAATCTGCTCTCGAGGAGACACAACCAATGTTGGAGCCAGCCGGAACTGGCCCTTATCTGATATAGGGCAGTTTCTGGGCTCTTCCCACAAAAGCTACCCCTGCAGCCATCCATCCATTACAAAGATCTTGCCACTTAAGCCCAATACAAATTTCTGCTGCCAAAAATATCATTCTCATATATTCTTTCCTTTTATATGTATACTTAATGAAGGAGTTTAGTTACAAGTGTAGCCTATAACCCAAAGTTTGCATGTTAAGTGCATCAGAGAGTAAGCGGTCTGTTTCTTAAAGCTATCCAAGACATTAAAATCTTTCAGGAATAATAATAATAACAATAATAATAATAATATATAATACTCATATTGCAGATAGAAGAGTTAGGGTATGCTGGAATTTGTACAGATTTTTTTATTATTATTATTTTAAAAAGTGATAAATGGGTACTTCTCATAAGTTGGTTATGGGTACTTCTTGATTCTTTACTCTTCCTTTCTTCATGTGATTTTTTTCATCTTTCATTTAACCAAAGGGATTTAGGTATGTATTATCAAATACATATATTATCATTGTGTTATTTTAGTTTTCCCTAAAAACTAGAAAAAAAAAAAAGTCTAAAAATAAATGTGATTTTAAAGTCAGTATCTCATACTTGCAATCATTTAATCATTTCATTTAGATGAATGTTTAATTACAAAATTTACTCTGTATCCTTGACTTACTTAGTCTTTCCAAGTAGCTACTATCTGTTCTCTTGTAGTTCATTAAGAATTTTTCTTTTGTGATTTATCAAATCTGTTTTAAATGTCAATGTTAGTAAGAGATGTATCATCCTCAAATTCTGTTGACTATATTAATTAGGTTGGTTTACTTGGGCATAGATGTCTGAGTTACATATGCTTTTAGTGTTTGTTATTAAAATAGCAAACCATCAGCTAATAAGTGCCTTTGGCATATTAAACACAGATACAGGCTACGGCCTTCCAATAATATTGAACTGTAAGATTCTTAATTGCTGTTTTACAGTCTCAGAAATCATCTTCAGCTCTTGTAAATGGTGTATATCTAGTGTTTTGTGTTTTTTTTTTCTTCTTTTCATTTCACGTTTTTTATTTTTCAAACTGCTGTTTACTTTATAAAATAATATTTTTTATATTTATAAGAGAAAAGGACAATGGATGTTATGTTACAGATGAGACTGTGGATGTTATATACTAGTGTAAACACAATCATGGATATTATAGTGTATTCTAACATTTAAATAAAAAGAAACTCAGTGAAGCAACAAGAGAGGCTAAGAATGGAATTGCCTACTGGTATCTCCTGTCACCTTGATCTCATTGTATGCTTTATTATTTTACCCCTTTCCTATCAACGTCTCCCTTTTTTGCATCACTGTCCTTTTTAACTTTATACCCTTCAGACCCAGTATAAGTTGAAGCTAACTTTAATGTTGAAGTTAACCTTATGCTTTGAAGGAGTCTATCATATTTTTAGCATTATTTCATCAGAGGTATATTATAGCTGTTAATAATAATGAGATGGAAATACATGAATTAATATGACTTGTCAGAAATATTTTATAACACTAACAGTAAATAAGAAAAAACAAACAAAAACAGAGCTTGAAAATAACAACTTCAACAAGCAGATGGCTTGAACCATTGAAACAGACTTGCTATCTTATGAAAATGCTAGAATAACAGAAGTTAAAATTACTAAATTAATTACATTAGACTATTTGTTTAAAATATATTATCATTAACACATTTGCACTGTTTTTAATTTATTCATCAAACTAGCAATAACAATAATAAAAATCACTTCCCATCATGTCAGTAACTATATTATACAAAGTCCAGAATTTCTATAGTATAAGCCTATAGTGTTCCAAGATTTCATAACATAGAATCTGGGTGCATGGATTTTCTTAGCATTTATGGTCAGATTCCTTAACATATTTCAATTACTGATGTATTTTACATGAGGAATAGATGGGACGGAAGAGCACAAATCACGATAAGCTATATTATTACAATACTGAACTATACTTTGTTATTGCTGATATTTCATTAAAACTTCAGAAAGACCTATAGAATTATGATTCCTGTAGCATATGTTGTGCTTTTTTGTTCCCCAAGATTGATGTAACTTTTTAAAATCTAATGTAGGTCAAATAAAATGTTCTTACACAATCAGTTAAGGATTGGCATTATCTAAAATTATTGTGAAAAATAAAGAGACTTGCATATTTCAGATTCATTAGTCTGATGATCTTTTTGCACAAATTGGAAAGCGTTAAATTACTTGTAATCATATTAAAATTATATTGTCAATTGTTTGCAATCATAAAAAACCACACACACATTTCCTCCTTTTCTATGAAAGAGACATGTGTTTGTCATTTAGAACTTAATTTGTTG
>CM021697.1:16571159-16589330 GCA_011074415.1 Stictonetta naevosa | reverse complement strand
CAAGTTATACCAATCAAAGATTGCCGTCTTACTGTAAGTTAAATATCCTACAAGTCAGAA
The DNA here is from genome assembly GCA_011074415.1 of Stictonetta naevosa. Lineage (NCBI taxonomy): Eukaryota > Metazoa > Chordata > Aves > Anseriformes > Anatidae > Stictonetta > Stictonetta naevosa. The sequence continues at coordinate 16,589,270 of CM021697.1, read as the reverse complement.
AGGGAATAGTGTTTCTATAATATGATGATTTTATGCTTTTGTAGTGCAGCCTCCTTTTCTCCCATATGCGAAATATGTGAAAATACATGAAGTATGTGAATACAGATGATGTCTTTTAATAGATTAGGACTAGTTACTGCTTGATTTACTTAATATTTTTGATTTTCACATGATTGGGATATGTTAAGGTAGGTGCTTACTTGATATGCAGTGTCCTGGTGAGAACAAGATTACTACCTTTGTAACAGGAAATACTATATTGAAGTCTATTCATGTTCAGTTCAATCACTGACATAGGAATAAAGATGTTCACATGTGCAAGATTTAGTCTTTCATTATATATATGGCATTTTAATGAAATCTAACAAATACACTACTCCTTGAGCAAAAATAAAGAATGCTTCTCTATAGAAAATGTTTTTTAATTTATACATATATATAAATATATTAGTGACATGATTTAATGGTAGACTTTGCAGTGCTAGGTTAACAGTTAGACTTTATCTTGGAGGTCTTTTCCAACGTAAATTATTCTATGATTCTTTGCTTTAAATTCCTGTTAGCTGGTTACTGAAGTTTCCACATTCAACAATGTTCTATAAATGTTCCGATCATTTAAACAAAGCTGAGGAATGCAAATTTCAGCCATTGCTTTTCTGTTCTTAAGAGGATTTGGCTGGCTTTTCTATAAATATTATTAGGGTATTATAGGATGTACGTATCTCATCCCACTACCATGTGTTATTTCATGTTCATGTAGCTACAGAAGAACAGTAATGACCAAGTCATCTACACCAATACCTTGTGATATCAAAGAAAATAAAGAAGCACATATGGCACTGATAACAATTAGGTTTTTTAGATCTCCTTATTTGACTGGATACAATCCTGAAGAAGAATAAACACTCCAGCCTGCAGGGTCCCTGGAAAATTGAATAGGCAATTGCAAGGCTGGAATGTTATTTTCAATTTCTCTAGATATGTGTCATAACCTGAAATATGTTACTTCACCTTTTTTTTTTTTTTCTTCTCCTATCCTTCTTTAGTTATACTCTTTTGGGCAGGCACACTCCCTTATGAATTATGTAAAATGAGGCTTTTCAAAGACTGTTAGGTACAACTGTAACTGAACTGTAAACTGAAATACAAATTAAAAAAATGAGTAAGTAAGAAAACCATGCTTATTTTTATTGCTCTCCTTCCTCTATTTTTATTGGTCAGAGTTGTCTTGTATTTGTGCATTTACTAACTTCCACAGCATAACATGAAAGGGATAATGAGGATTTTTCTAATGACAGCAAACAGCATCACCTACATAATTAGTCAAGTAGTAGGGGGTAACATATGAATATCTGGTTTGCAAAATACTCATGTTATTGACAAGGAGTGAACACGACTTGCTCATGTTATTGACAAGGGGTGAAAGAAGTGTTTCAAGTTGTGTTGTGGTCAACAAGAATTTATTGCTGTCATAACTGCAGTCTTTCAGTTTTGTTTGCTGGATTCTTGGTATTTCTACAAATGCCATTAATAATGTTTTATTAAAAATATAAGTTACACTTCTTCATGAGCTCATTTAATGTGGATTTTGCATTTTGTTTGCAATGTGCACTCTGAAGACTTCTTGCATGTTCATATTCCTAGACTCCAGGAAGGTTCAGTTATGTCAGTGTGCACGGGAAGTGTGAAATAAATGTTCTGGGCAAGGGAAGAACTTGTGGAGTGGATCTTGATTTTTGTTAGCCGTTATGTATGTTTTTTCTTTAATGGAAAGGGCAACTGATAATATGTATATAGGTGTCCTAGTTTGTTGATATCTAATCACTGTCAATATCCTGAGATATGGAGAACCTTCTTAGTGTTTGTGAAAAAAAAACTGCAGAACAATGGGAAGCATTTTTAAAAATACAGCTACCTACCACTTGATTTACATGAGAAATAAAAAGTGATTTTGTATACTTGATATTATTATGATTAATAAAATTGGTTTTATGTAGTTATTCTTTGAAGCATCTTAGAAATTAAATAAACATATAAAATATTCTGCTCTATAGGTGAGATAAAAACTCTAGATTTCAGAAGACTTCACTAGGAGATGCTTCTAAGCTAGTTGGAATTCGTTATTTTACCAGAAGTGCCACTCTTTTTCCAATTGGTAAAGCAGTATTCCAGCCAACTGGTTGACTTTCTCCTGGCTAAAACTTGGTGAGAGGACTCTCACCAACATGGATTGTTTACCTTCTCTTTGCATGTATTTGGATTTGTCTGTGGATTTTCCCCATGGACTTATTTCTGCCTTACATTTTTTTCTTGTTTTTGTTAAGCTCTTTAATACAAAACATTTCTTTTGTGGTATGACAAAAGTGACTTGTGAAATTACCATGTCTTGTAAAGATTTCAAGCACATCAAAGAGTCTCCTCTTAAGTAGTCTTAATGTCAGTGAAAATGTATCTGACAGATGACAATAAGTAAATAAATCTTTTGTAGAGTATACAGTGTATACAGGACTTAAAATATGATTTGCCAAAGGAAAAAAAAAAAATTAATCTTCATTCTGAAGAATTTGTATTTTCCTTTTGTTTGTTACTGCTGAAAATTACAGTCATGCTGATTAATTACCTGGCAGAGCCAACATTTACGCAACATATCCTTGCTTCCGAGATATATCCTGCTCAGTGTAAATGTTGGTCTCTTAATGGCAATCACAGTATGTGGGGCTGTCTGGAATATTATTAGATGTCCATTAACAACAATATATCATTCTCTAGCTCTGCTGAGTGTTTTAAAAGCAAAATAATCAAATTGTGTGCTTCAAATTTTGTTTAGAAATGGACACCATTGGATGATATGGGCTGAATTATTGCAGCATAAATTCTGCTTGCACAAGTTAAAAGATTTTGATGGCCACATTTTTATTGCTAATTGTCCCAGGTTTTAAAAAACAATTTACCAGGAGATATTTAACCAGCATCTGTTTTCTTTTGGGATTTACTTTTATACTGAAGATATTTCTAGCATCTCCTTCAGCTTTTATTGTAAGGGTTATTATAGGTTATTATATTATTGTATCCATGAATTGCTATGGATACAAACAGCTGGATCAGTCTATTAACCTCCAAAATACTTAAGAAACCCTGTAAGGGCCAAACGGGGGAAGGGGAGGGGGAAGAAGAAGAAAAAAAAAAAAAAAGAAAGAAAGAAAGACGTACAGAACAGCTGCCAGTCTTTCCATCTATACAATATTTAACTATTTAACTAGATCAACAAAGAAGTGAAAACTATTTTCATATTTAAGTATTTATTCAAAAGCTGGGAAAATTTTAAGCTCATTCTCTCATTGAATAGTTGCAGTTAGAGTCATAGTTGTTCCATTCCATTGTCCTTCTGACAGCCAAACAGGGAAATAAAAATACTGTCATCAAAGATGATGACAGTACATCAAAGTATGCAGTCCAAGAACAAATGAATCCTATTTCCTGATCAGGATTTATATGTATTTGTATATATGTGTATTCATTTTGGTAGGAGGGGATTGTTTGTTGGTTTGCCAGCAAACATTACCACTATTTTTATTTTTTTTAAATAATACAACTTTAAAATAATAATAAAAAATGAATCCTTTATTCTATTCTACATTGCTTTCATATTTTGATTGTTATTATTATGAAGATCTTTCACAGTCAGAAAAATAACTCTGATAAATCATATTTAGAGTTCATCTCTTAATCTCTGATATTCCCAACATTATTTCCACTGTAATTTAATATTTAAAATCTCCAGAAGTTTATGCCTTGGCTTATGCATTATGTCTGAATAGCTCATAAATGATCAAATCTTTATCCACTCTTTAACCAAATGATCTAAAGTTCCACTGTTCAAACTGGCTGAAGGCATGTTTATTATAATTTTATGATTAACTTTATTCAGTTATCTCCATAGCATCTTTTGTACTCTACTTTGTAGAAATCATTTGTTCACATTGTCAGTAAAAACGTCAAAATATCAGGTCTCTTGCAGGTTATCTTCTGTATTGCTTGTGCAGCATTACTCCTCTAGAAAACATGATAGGAAAAGGAAATGGGATGATATATAGGCTACAGATGAAGTCTGCGATTTGATTTTTCTTCTTTGTGCATATAGTTTCCAGCTCCAGTAAAGGGTCATCTTGTGAAACCAGACTTAGAAGAATGATATATTGAACAGACAAAACAGAGTTTAGTGCAGTAATAAACATGTAATAAGTAGCATTCCACAGGTGTTAATGCATTGTGAAATACTTGATTCCAAGTCTCTTGGTTTCTACTACAGAAAACATGAATATTTCATAGGACCAAACTGGAGCTTCACAATCCAAGGCATCTTCATCAGACAAAGTTCTTCTGACTGACTACCAGAAGAAAATATTTTCTTGGTATGATGGTCATATATGAAGCCAAAGAAAACAGTATGTACCTTCATTCCTTTATACTCCTCCCCTGAATGTGAAGGTCCCTGTACTGTTAAAGATGTTTAAGAATTCAGAGTTAAAGATTCTAAGAGATAAGTAAGACATAAAACATCAAATAGTCTCTGCAGAGATTGTGCAACAGAAAGTGGCCCTCAGTTCCACTAGGAAAAAGTATGGAATTTCCTTTAAACAATATAAAAAAATAAACAGCTTTTGGAGAGCCACAGTAGAAAATAAACTGGACAATTAGGTCAAGAATGATCAGTAGAATTAGAACTATTAGCTATCTATTTATGCTGCTTATGCAGGGAAAACTTTCCAATATTGTCTTTCAGAATCAGTGAGTTTCTAGTAAAAGAAAAGTTCCTTGTGACTGGTGTATGCTCAGGACAAGAACAGACACCAAATGGGAGACATCAGCTTGTAACAGACTTACAGCCAGGACTATGATTATAGAATTCTTAGATTCTTAGATTCTTATTCAGTCTATATATATCCATTAAAATGGAAGAATCTGATGGTGGGATAGTCAATGTATATATGCTAAGTAGTAGAACAGAAAGAAGCAGATAAAAGCCCAGGAAAAAGCTGAAAGAAGATGACTGTAAGTCAAGCATTAAATCAGCAGAGGAAAAAAATCAGAGATTAAATTGGCCAAGAACAGAACCAGAGAGAGTAAGAAAAAAAAAAAAAAAAAAAAAAAAAAAAAGTCAGATTTGAAGCAAATGACAAAACTGTAGGAAATACCCCATACTCTGAAAGACAAGAAAACCATAATGGAGTTTTACTTCTAGCTATTACACTCAAGAGCACAAATAAAGCAACAAAGTCCCTATGGAGTCCTGTGGGACTAGAGTCTTAATGTGCAGAAATAAAAACCTCTGCATGCCTCAGGGACTGACATATATGTGACATAAAACCTCACAGAATAACAAGAGGACAGGAGAGAAGAGAAGGAGGGGTGAGAGGAGAAAGTTGAGGAGTGGGAAGGAAAGGAAGGAGGAAAGCGAGGAAACAGAAGAGCAAGCAGAGATTTATAAGATCCCTTTGGAGTCAGCAAGCTTGAAGGATCTCACATCTTTGTGAAGATACAATTTCCTAAAACTGTTTTAGGGATTACTTCTAGGCCCAGAGTGTTTCACTGTGCATTGAGCTTCAAACTGCAAAGTCCAACACAAAGGTTCACTTGGAACTATTAAATAAAATGATCCTCTGGAGACTTAGACCCATTGATGAATGGTGGTATTGAATCAACAGTTAAAGAAACATGTATCATGTCAGAAAATATGAAGAATTCCAAAAGAAAAAATGAAGGACAAAAAAATGCAAAATTATTTTTTATTATTTTTTTTATTATTATTTTTTCACAAAGCCAGAGTAAACATCTTCCATCTGGACAGATATAACCAAGTAACAAATATAATAGATACAGACACAGACACAGAATTTCTAGGTTGGAAGAGACCTCAAGATCATCGAGTCCAACCTCTGACCTAACACTAACAGTCCCCACTAAACCATATCCCTAAGCTCTACATCTAAACATCTTTTAAAGACCTCCAGGGATGGTGACTCCACTACTTCCCTGGGCAGCCTGTTCCAATGTCTAACAACCCTTTCGGTAAAGAAGTTACTCCTAAGATCCAACCTAAAACTCCGCTGGCACAACTTAAGCCCATTCCCCCTCGTCCTGTCACCAGGCACGTGGGAGAACAGACCAACCCCCACCTCGCTACAGCCTCCTTTGAGGTACCTGTAGAGAGCAATAAGGTCACCCCTGAGCCTCCTTTTCTCCAGGCTGAACAATCCCAGCTCCCTCAGCCGCTCCTCATAAGACTTGTTCTCCAGGCCCCTCACCAGCTTCGTCGCCCTTCTCTGGACTCGCTCAAGCACCTCGATGTCCTTCTTGTAGTGAGGGGCCCAAAACTGAACACAGTATTCGAGGTGCGGCCTCACCAGAGCCGAGTACAGGGGGACAATCACCTCCCTAGCCCTGCTGGTCACACTGTTTCTTATACAAGCCAGGATGCCGTTGGCCTTCTTGGCCACCTGAGCACACTGCTGGCTCATATTCAGCCGACTATCAACCATCACTCCCAGGTCCTTCTCTGCCTGGCAGCTCTCCAACCACTCATCTCCCAGCCTGTAGCTCTGCTTGGGGTTATTGCGCCCCAGGTGCAGGACCCGGCACTTGGCCTTGTTGAACTTCATGCGGTTGACCTCAGCCCAACGGTGCAGCCTATCCAGATCCTCCTGCAGAGCCTTCCTACCCTCGAGCAAATCGACACACGCACCTAACTTGGTGTCATCTGCAAACTTACTGAGGGTGCACTCAATGCCCTCATCCAGATCATCGATGAAGATATTGAAGAGGACCGGCCCCAGCACCGAGCCCTGGGGAACGCCACTAGTGACCGGCCTCCAACTGGATTTGACTCCATTTACCACGACTCTTTGGGCCCGGCTATCCATCCAGTTTCTAACCCAATGAAGCATGCGCCAGTCCAAGCCAAGAGCAGCCAGTTTCTTGAGGAGAATGCTGTGGGAAACGGTGTCAAAAGCCTTGCTGAAGTCAAGGTAGACCACATCCACAGCCTTTCCCTCATCCACCCAGCGTGTCACTTTGTCATAGAAGGAGATCAGGTTCGTCAAGCAGGACCTGCCTTTCATAAACCCATGCTGACTGGGCCTGATCGCCTGCTTGCCCTGCAAGTGCTGCGTGATGACTCTCAAGATAATCTGCTCCACGAGCTTCCCTGGCACTGAGGTCAAACTGACAGGCCTGTAGTTTCCCGGGTCAGTCCTCCGGCCCTTCTTGTAGATTGGCGTCACGTTTGCTAGCCACCAGTCAACTGGGATCTCCCCCGATAGCCAGGACTGTTGATAAATGATGGTAAGCGGCTTGGCCAGCTCCTCTGCCAGTTCTCTCAGTACCCTTGGGTGGATCCCATCCGGCCCCATCGACTTGTGCACATCCAAGTGCCGTACCAGGTCACCAACCATTTCTTCGTGGATAGTGAGGGCCACATTCTTCTCCCCATCCCCTTCCACCAGTTCAGGGTACTGGGTATCCAGAGAACAACCGGTATTGCCGCTAAAGACTGAGGCGAAGAAGGCATTAAGCACCTTCACCTTTTCCTCATCTCTTGTAACTAAGTTTCCCCCCGCATCCAGTAAAGGATGGAGATTCTCCTTAGCCCTCCTTTTTGTGTTGATGTATTTACAAAAACATTTTTTGTTATCTTTAACGGCAGTAGCCAGATTGAGCTCCAGATGAGCTTTGGCCTTTCTAATTTTGTCCCTGCACAGCCTCGCAACATCCTTATAGTCCTCCCTAGTGGCCTGCCCACTTTTCCAAAGATTATAAACCCTCTTTTTTCTCCTAAACTCAAGCCACAATTCTCTGTTCAGCCAGGCTGGTCTTCTTCCCCGCCAGCTCGTCTTTGGGCACGTGGGGACAGACCGTTCCTGCGCCATTAAGATTTCCCTCTTGAAGAGCGCCCAGCCTTCCTGGACTCCTCTGCCCTTCAGAACCGCCTCCCAAGGGACTCTACCAACCAGTGTCCTCAGCAGCACAAAGTCAGCCCTCCGGAAGTCCAATACAGCGGTTTTACTGGTCCCCTTCCTGGCCTCGCCAAGAATAGAGAACTCCATCTTTTCGTGGTCACTCTGCCCAAGACAGCTCCTGACAATCACATCCTCCACCAGTCCTTCTCTGTTTGTGAAGAGAAGGTCTAGCGGGGCGCCACCCCTGGTAGGCTCACTAACCAGCTGTGTCAGGAAGCTATCTTCCACGCTCTCCAGAAACTTCCTAGACTGCTTGCTCTGGGCTGGAATGTTTGCCCTTTTTCTGCAAGTCATCCTGTTCAAAGATAATCCATCTGCAATAGTCATGAGCCTACCAAAACTTTCTTTACACATTATGAAATTCTATGAATAGTAATGATTGGCAGTGAATCATAGTTGAAGCAGAACAATTTTCTGTACTTTCATAGCATTGTGAATAGTACACCTAGACACTTTATTTCTGAATTTTGTTAATGTTTTAAAATGAAGAGCCTATCAAGAAATCCATCTTATCCTGAAGCAGATAATACAATGACCTCTTATCCAAGCCTGAATAAAGCACTATCATTGCATTAGAAAATATATATATATTAGAGCAACAATGTGAGACTTAATTGAATATGTTCCAGCATAAGTTTTCATATTGATTTTTGTTGTTGTTGCTGTTTGTTTAAAGGTATAAATTGCTTCATGTAATCTCCTTCGCTTCATCTTTAGATTCTTCTAACATATTACCTCCTGGATCTGGAAATGCTGGCTGTTAAAATTGAGTCTGTCACTTTAATAGCTCAATTTTGTAAAGCTTTCTTAAACTGGGACCACATCTTTCAGAATCAGGCCCTAATCCTGCAAACAGAACATTTGTTTTCTGGGTTTGCTTCTACTGTGTCATCAAATGCGACCTTGATTTTCTTGTATTCTGCATTAAATGAGATACCTAAATTTCCAATACCTGCTGGCATTTTTATTTTTTTTAATAATAAAAACTAAAGTAAATGAGCTAAATAAATAATACATTCCTATGCCATGTTTGTCATGCTTAAATTATTTAAATTCTGAAATTGAAACTAATTTTCTGATTTTTCATATCCATCTGTCAGTTAATCTGTCCATCATTTCAGCTCTCAGTGCTATATTTGAGCACCTAATATAAATTGCACTGAAAATTGGTGTAAACCTTGTCCTGAGGTGCACCTAATTCCAGCTAATTTGACATGCTGAATCCTAAGCTTACTTTTTCTTTTTTCTGTTCTTTTCTTTTTCTTTTCTTTTCTTTTCTTTTTTCTTTTCTTTTCTTTTCTTTTCTTTTCTTTTCTTTTCTTTTCTTTTCTTTTCTTTTCTTTTCTTTTCTTTTCTTTTCTTTTCTTCTCTTCTCTTCTCTTTTCCTTTCTTTTCTTTTCTTCTCTTCTCTTCTCTTTTCCTTTATTTTCTTTTCTTTTCTCTTATCTTTTCTTCTCATTGGGGCTACAAGCTACTCCCTGATATTCTCACTTTCACTGTAATTTTATACAATGACATTGGGTAGGCAGTAATACCTATATAGGAGAAGATTTGGTTAAATTTAAAAAGATTTGTTTGCCTTCTTGTACTTGTTTCTTTTATTTTTTTTCTTACTGTGAAAGACCTGTTGTTTGAAATGATAAAATGTTTTACATGTTTAAAATGTATAAATGCAGAATATCTAGAAAATATATGCAAAATTAAGAACAGCTGCTTAAAGAATGCTTATAATTTCTCCTATTGAAACTGAGTCTTGCCACACAGTATTCTGTATCTAGAACTTCTTGCTATACTTGAAATTATTAATTATTAACTATTTTCCCCCAAAAAAATGTTTATCTGTCAACTATACAAGTGACAAACCTGGTATGGCTGAATAATGAATATAGGAGGATAGAAAAATAATCATCTCTCAATGTTTCCTCTTTTCCCTCTTCACCTTTTATTTTTAATTTTATACTTCAATTTTCAATGAGCAAGAAGGATATCAGCTTCTCCCCTTTCAACATCTTTCAAGACATCATTATTTTAGCCACTGGTTGTACAAACAAGCAACCTGACTGTAGAAAGTATATTATTAAAGAGAGACAAACAATAAGGACAATAGATGAAAAGGGGGAAAGCCCCACATAAATCCCATGAGGAAGCTAGTAAGGAGAGGTCAATGCCTGAATGGCTGAGGTGGAACCAGATCAAGGCTACATCTAAATCTAAAAAAATGAATTAAGCCTACCACATTTATATTGCCACAGTGCCTGTTAACAATCACATTATTAGTGTTAATCAGAAACCATGCTTTGTCATTACTGTTATTAGAAGTAGATACCTGGAAGCTAGAAGAGATCAAAAGACTACAACAGAATGAAACTCAACCCTAGGCTTTTATTTAGGTCCAATACCTGAGGAAAGCTGACAACAGTGTGTAGTATAGAAAGGTTGTTCCAGAAAAAAAATTACTTCTCTTTTTCTCCTCCTCATTTCATGCTAGGCTATGCCATCTGTTCATTATAATCTCTATGGCAGGACTACTCACTGTCAGCTGAGAGACACATAACTGTTTCTATGCACGTGGTATGTGAAGAGGATAAATAATTGTTTACTGCTTCACATACAGGTCCATGACTCATACATGTAGTGACAGAGGTCTTATTCCTCAATAACATTCCCTCTATGTGTATGTTCTCCCAGTAACTGCCTGGTCCTTAAGTAACAGATAAAGAAGTAATTTAGCAATAAGTCATACTGCAAATGTAATTTTGGGAAATGATGTGTTTCAAGACATTTTTGAATGTTACTTTTTTATTTGTAATAGAGAATTAAACTCTGAGTTACTACTGACACAGTGAATCCTTTCCTATTACTCCTTGCTATATAGGCTTTTATTATTATTTTGTACAGACCACATGGGACAAAATTCTAAAATTTATGGATGCCATATTTATAATACACGTCAGTGAACAAGCATCAGGAAACATCAGTTTTATAGGGGAATTAAATGAGGTTGTTATAGTAAAATTTATTGTTTAATACGTGAAAGCTCTATAGACTTCAAAGGTTAGACCACCAAGTAATAAAGAAAGAACATCACAATCATAATCCTGATAAGCAGTATAACACAGATATAAAATAAAAACGGACAGAAAGTGACAGAAATATATGGATATGCCCAATACAATTTCCAGTTCTATTAGATTTGTCTAAGAATTTATAATATGATTACTGAATTATGGGCTGTCAGAAGTAGATTTTAAGGTTTCCTTTTCTTCCTTTCTTCCTTCCTCCCCTTTCCTTCTATTTCCAGACACCTAATTTGAAAATATATTCTTAATCTGCATTATCTTTGTATAACAGGAGGAATGGATCCCACAGACTGTGGAAATAAGAGCCAAACATACTAAAATACAGCCTCAGAGTTTTCTGTCAAAATTTATTGTGCCACCAAATAGCATTTGCATTGTTCTTTATTCACTATGAGACTAGGGTTTTCTAACCGTATGTAAATTTATGTAAAAGAGTGACCAGAGCACAAGGACAATTAGCAGCAAGGAAACACAATGTAACATTAAATACCAACATATATATTTTTGCTTTGGATTTTTAAAAACAGTCCCCTGATGAGATAGCAAACTCCAGTGATGTATAATGTTGACTACTGCGTTAACAAAATGCAGTGCGTTAAGTAGCTAGATCATAAATACAGATTATGGTGTCCTCCAGAGATGTTCCTGCACTCCAGCTGCCTGTAGCTGCATCTGCTCTGCATTGTTGACTCATCCTGAGGACATTTTATGGCCACCACACTCCCCAGCCACAAATATTGTCTGGCTGTTCAAGCATCCATGACAGTACCCCAGCTAGCATAGCAAAGCTTACAGTCTTGAAGGAACATTTTTCTCAAAGGCATCTGTGAGGCTACTTCATGTGTAATGTGAATAGTGCATCCTCCTAGACATGCCCATGTCAGGTACCCCAAATCTGTCCCCAAGCCCCAAGTAAGGAGTCTAGGTACACAAGCTGCATGAGATGATTCTCCCAAGGTGCCAGTGGAGAGTCACTACTTGGCCGTATCGCAGCACCTGCCAACAGCACACCTTGGAAAAAGACCTTAATGTAGTCATTCTGCTAACAATAACCAGAAAATGATAAAGAGATAATTTCTTATAGAACCAGTTGTAAATGCAAATATAGTCTTACAACATCAGGGGAACTGGAGAAAGAGGAAAATTGCCAGCTGTACTATTTTTGGCAATTACCAGCTGCACAACATATATAGCTTTAACATGCACAAGCGACATGTTTTAGCCCTTCTGCTTTGGACCTTCCAATATTTTAGGTAACTTTGTATCAGCCCAAGTTTTCCAATTAACCAATTGCTTCTCCCAGTCTGTATTCAGGTCTTACAGTAATAAGATTGTTAGTGATAAATAGACAGAGGACCTGAATCGACAGAAATTGATTATTGACTCCCAGTAATGCACCCCAAGGCTTCCCAGTACAAAGACACATCAAGCCTAGGAGACAGTCTCTCAGAATTACAGCTTTGTTGTTTTCCTCTCAAAATATTCATGAACCACAGAGAGATATTTTCAAATATTTCTTGTGGACATATTCAACACACGCTGTTTTCATGTCCTGAAAACCATCAAGATTTATATTTTATCTCAGACTGCATATTACTGAACCTGCTTTTTCTGTTGAATAAATATCAGTGCTTACATTTACAGAACAGAGTATTTGCCTAATACAGATGGAAGACTAACATTGTTTACAATATTCTCCATTCTACAAAATGCATGAAGGTTATGATGGAAAATAATTTAATACAGTAAAAGAGCAGGTCTCTAAATTCCAAGGAGTATTAGTGATCTTTGTGTTACAAACAAAAAACATTTCAGTCATCACTTGGGATATCTTCTATCTGCTGTGGAAATCCATGTTTCCTTTCTGTTGTGTTGTGTTGCAGCTGTGACTGTGCCCCTGTATGCTATGTGATAACATTAGAAAAGCACTTTTTTCTTTTTCTTTTTTTTTTTGGTAAAAATTCATATATACCTACTGTCTGAAAAGGGTACAAGTTGTACCTAGTGTTTGACAAGTTCTGCTGAAGTAGTTTAAGAGCTATTAGTGGGGAAAGATCTATAAACATAATTAATTTTTTTTAACTAATAGGAAAAATAACAATTTGCCTCTTTCACCTTCTCTTAGGACTGCACAGGAGGACTGAAATCAGCTGAGGAACTGCAGCAGGGGTCTGTAGAACCTCAGGCCACGTGGCATGGCTGAGGAGCCATGGAGAAGCTTCCATTTTTAGATCACCAACTACATTTATTCACGGCACCTATGAACGCCAAGTATCAGCTTATCTTCCCCTACCATGAGCTCCTGGAAAAAAAAAAAAAAAAAAAAAAGTTAAAATAAAATAATAATAATAAAAAATATACCCCCTGCAGCATAAGTGTGTTTAAGTTATCCACTGCTTTCTATTCCTGGTTTTAACCCAGCTTGTTAGCTGCTGATGGGTGATGTTTTTAGCGTGTTCACAGATTCTGAAGTAGATGCTGTTTGTGGTTAGAAAACATGCAAAAAATGACTTGTTCAGCCTTTATGTATTTGCTGTTAGAAAAATATCAAAAAGCAATGTCATATATTGCAGTAAAAAATACTTGCATGAAAAAATATTTTTAAGGGAAAATATTGCACAGCTACATACATATAAAGATATATATACACAGCTACATATCATATAAAGAAAAATGTAAATAAACTAAAATTATTGAACTTATGTATAATATATACTGGTATATTGTGTGATCTTGATTTTAAACTGAGAAGTTAGAGGCAGGGCCAAAAATTTAACATTGCTCTTCAACTTCAGCCTTTGCTTCCTCAATGCAAAAGCAATGAGACATTTAATCATTACCTCCAAGGGACAAATAAGATTCACATCTGTTACTTTAATAAAAATCAGACAAATTTCTCCTAATATAATCATGTGTTTTCAAGATGGTCTCCAACTGATGCTAGTGATAAGCTTAGAAGGAAAAGATGGGTGGGTAGAGAAGAACAGAAAGGGAGAAAAATCAAATTATAGAAGACTCAAGGAAGGAAATTACCTAAAAAATGGCAGAAATAGAGAGGGGTAGAATGCACATTTCAAAAGTATTATTAGAGCTGGCTGAAAATTTCATCATGACTATTATAAACCACATGCACACAAACCCTTCTGATCTTAAATGACATCCTATACCAAAAGCATTCAATGTTTTAATGTCCTAGACACTGAAGGATTTTATTAAACTGAAAAGCACAAAGTACTTCTACTTTCTACATGTAACTGGAAACTATTTTGCTATATCTTCCAAGCTATGTCAAGGTATGTTTATTTTTTCCTTCTATTCAATATCATAACATAGATTTTCCTAGAAATAAAACTTGCTGTTCATGTATACTTAAAAAATGATTTTATTAAGAGATATTTTTTGTCCCCAGAATTCTGTTTTAGCAAAACACAGGTACTTAGCATTGCAGAACCAATACTGGGCAGGAGAGAGACAGCAAACAACATACAGCAGGGTATTGCTGTCTCCTGACTTGTGACACAGACTGTGATTCATGAAGCAAATATTGCTGATGAAAAAGGCTTACTAGTTTGATTAAATGAACTGTCTTGGTTTGCTTCTTTAAATTATTTAAAACTACTATTTGCCCTAGGAGGTAAATAAAAATCTCACCAGGAAATCTCTCCTTCCCCTGCCCTTCCCTCTTCCGAGTTCTTGTCTTTGCAGGACCTTTCCAGAAACCAAAGTGAAATAGATTCTTTAATTGAATAAATTGTTTGCTTATATTTCATTCACTGGTGATCTTTGCAACTCACCTAAGAAGGATGAAGGAGTTTTTCATGTAACAACACAGACTATTTTAGATATGATTTTTTTTTTCCTATCAGAACTCACTAATTCAAAAGTAGACTGAAATTTAAGAAAGCAGGTTCAACCAGTTGTAAAACTGCAGACTCTGTGGCAGATTTGTTCATGTGTGCTTTATCTTCAGGCTGTTCCAGGTTCACAAATGGGCCAGGACAAAGCCACACCTTGTCCCTGAGCATTGTCCTTTGCAGAGGGCACTCCCAGCCTTGGCATATCCACTTTCCACTTAGTTCCCTACTTATGGTTAAACATATTATGCTAAAAATGTGGACAAGGTGTTCCACTTTCATGCCCCTCCAGACACTGTAACCTTCAACCTGTTAAAAATAAGGCCAAAGCAAACAGTTCTGTTCTTGGGAACATGGAGCCATACTGACACTAGGGACTATGAAACTAGGGACCTGAAACTACACACCACAAGCCTGAATTTATTTTCAGTGCCTCAGCATATGAAAAACAATGACAAGGAGATATGAGCAGATAGACATGAGAAGGAAGCCTGCATGAACTTTCAGGCCCTAGACAAAGAAGCATTGGCTCAAAAATGTGAATGATGTCTCAATATCTTCATGTTTGTACTGGTGGAGGAAGGTATCTGGTGAAATACAAGTCTGATTTAATAGTCCAGAATGGATAGGATAGTTTTTATTAAATTTATTCTCACTTGTAAATCATTCCTTTTAAAGACTGAGTGAGCTGCACACTCTGGAAAGGGCAGAGCTTACCCTTTCATGGCAAGGAATCTTACTTACTCAGGACACCCATGACTTACCCCTCTTCCTCACTTATTTTATTTTAATAGTTAACTATACAAGGCTTTTACACAGTTAAAACTTTTGAGCTCCAAAGTTTTGTCTTTGCTCTTTAATCTAGGCAAATCACCTTCTAAGCGTATGCAGGTGTAAGGTTCTCTCTCATAAGCAAATGACACCTGCAGTGCAATTGCGATCCATTTTTACATAAATTACAACCCCTTTTCCTCAAAATAATTATTTTAGAAAAGAGTTACTGATAGCAGGAGAGAACTCCTGAGCAGTATGAGATGCTCAGAAGCTGTTGTATTGTCTTTTCAAAAGAAAAACCCTCTGAGAGAAGCCAATCCACAAAGTAGCACTACGATATCTATTACAGCAGAAGGGCACAATCTTTGTGACTATTGGACACAGTTATATTGACAGATAGATCATGAAATGAGATTAAAATATCCAACCATACCTTTCGTCAAGGTCATATCCAAGAACTCTTACAGGAGAACATAACTCTTTCCTACTCTCCATTTCAGAATTATTCTTTCTTTAGCTACAGAAAAGCATTAGTTAGAAACACCACTTTGGTTTTGCAATTGTTTTGAAGTCCAAAATATCAGATATCTGTTCTGAACAGTGTATTTGATCAATTATTTCCTGTCTCATCACTTAAACAGGATTGTTTCAGATAAATAGCACTTAAGGAAAGAGAGCTAAAAAAAACAGTAACAGTTCATTAAGTTTAGATGTAAGCACATGTCTCAGCTATACAAACTACAGTCTCACTTCAACAACCAAAAATATTACAACTAGCAGCAGTAGGTGATGCATTTTCTTATTGGTTCTCTTCTCTATGAACATGCAGCCTGCAGGCCAGTTTTTCTGCCATGGGGAGGGGATGGATCTGTAATGTTCATGTTAAAAGTTCCTTAAAAGCTACTGAGGCTACTTCAGTCTTCAAGAAAGGAAAGACAAAATTGCAGCCCACTATGAAAATGTAATCACCATTCTAAATCACTAAAAAGAAATTCTGGTCTAGTGAAAGTAATTGTTTCAGTTTCCCACCTTCTTGACAACTCAGTCTTCCTAAAATGTCTGTGTCCTTCTGAGGTTGTACCTCATTCACTTCCAGAAAGTACTAACTGCATTTTATTGAAAGGACTGTTTCTGATGTTAGACAAAAAGGTAGGACTTACTACAGAACAACCAGATCCATGTGAGAAACCAAGCAAAACAAATAAAACAACAAAAACAAGACAAACAAAACAAACAAACAAACAACAACAACAAAAAAGCATGAAAGCTGGCCAAAGGAAACAAAAGATTTGGATACGGCATGGTGGTGAATGAGGGCAATGATACATTCAGTTCTGCCGGCTGTTGATAGGTCTGTGCATTAAGTATAGCTATATGAGCTGGAGGATCGTATCTGGCACTGTTGCAGGGAGTACTCTCATCCAGCATATATTGCAATGGACATTTGTAATGTTTAATTATACTGACAAGGTGCAACATGAACAGAAGGGACTAACACAGAAGCAGACACACAGCACTGAGATGGAAAATCTCATCATTAAAGCAAAACCAGTATTTTTAAAGAGTTTCAGTAGCACACCACCTCAGCTATGTAGTGGTTTTACTCAGGTGGGCAGCTGAGCTCCACCACAACCGCTCTCTGAGTCACGTTCCTCAAAGGGAAATGGGGAGAAAATACTATGAGAAGGGATCAAGGGTTGAGATAAGGACAGAGAGACCATTCAAAAATTATTGTGACAAGCAAAACAGACCATAGGAAGATTAGTAAAATTTTTTGCCTATTATTAACAAGCTAGAGAAGTGAGAAACAAAGGAAAGAAACTAAAAACACCTTCCCCCAGTCCACCCTCTTCTGCCCCACATCCACCCCTCCCAAGTGGTGCAGGGGAATGGAGGAATGGGGACTGAGGTCAGTCCCTAACGCTTTGCCTCCACTTCTTTTTCATGGTCACTCTCTGCCCCTGCTCCACAGGATGCCATCCTTCCCAAACTGATCCTACATGGGCTTCGCACAGACAGCAGCTCTTCAAGATCTGCTCCCACATGGGTCCACACCACAGGGTCCATCCATCAGGAGCAAACTGCTCTAGCACAGGTCTCCCATGGGCGGCAGCTCCCCCCAGACTCCCTGCTCCTGCATGGGCTCCTCTCCACAGGCTGCATCTCCGGCCTGGGGCCTGCTCCTGTGGGGGCTCTCCATGGGCCTCAGGCCGCAGCCTCCTCCAGGCCACATCCACCTGTTCCACCGGGGGCTCCTCCACGGGCTGCAGCATGGAGATCTGCTCCATGTGGGACCCATGGGCAGCAGGGGGACAGCCCCCAGGGGAACTTGTGCTGCGTGCCTGGAGCACCTCCTGCCCTCCTTCTGCACTGACCTTGGGGTCTGCA
>CM021697.1:16556145-16571059 GCA_011074415.1 Stictonetta naevosa | reverse complement strand
CCTGGAGCACCTCCTGCCCTCCTTCTGCACTGACCTTGGGGTCTGCAAAGCTAGGTCTCACTCCTTGCTCTCCCAGCTGCTGTTGAGCACCATTTCCCCCCCCCCCCCCCCTTTCTTAAACATGCTTTCACAGAGGTGCAAATAACATCCCTTATTGGCCGGTTCTGGGCAGTAGTGGGTCCCTTTGGAGCCAGCTGAAACTGGCCCTTATTTAACAGGGGGCAGCTTCTGGATTCTTCTCATAGGAGCTACCCCTGCAGCTCACCACTACCAAAACATTTCCACATAAACCCACTAGAACCTAAGAGACAGAAAATAGAGTGGGAGGAAGAGATGGGGAAAGAAAATATATTTGTTATCCTGTTTTTTGATGGAAATTTTTTTATTCAGGATTTAATCAGTTAACTTTGGCCTGAATATTAAAAATATAGTATGTCCTCCATTTTGAACTTCCAGATCAGCAGTTTCATTATTCTAATGAAACAAAACAACAACAACAACAAACAAAAGCCATTCCAGGTGATCCATTTCTTTCACCCACTCATTCCAATAGGGTTTTGTTTGGTTGGTTTGCTATATTTTGTTTTCCTCAAACCAATGCTGGAAACGGCAGCCTATCTATAAAAATGTATCGGGGACTGGATTATATGCGGGAGTGATAGGGAAGCAGATGACTTAGATGAGTCTGCAGAAGAAATGAACAATGCTTGGTGAACCATGACTGCCCTGGAGTCATCTACTTGATCTCTTGCTCACATATCAGTTGTTACAGCTGATGCACTTAAAAAGTTCATTTTGCTCATAGAGATGGATTGTGCAAAAGACTGTGTGCTAAGTTGTCCAAAGTAAAAAATGCCAGCTCACAGTGTCAATGATGGTTCAGCCTGTTACTTAAAATTGTCTATGAGCAAAAGACTGAGATAAAAAATAAATACATAAAAAATACATATATTCAAACTAGATTGTGCCAAAATAATTCCAATAAGCTATCTATACCATATATATTATACAGTATAGGAAGGAGCTGAAATACTTCTGGAAGAGATGTTTCTAGCTGAATTTCTAAAGGTATTTTATTTATTTAAGTTCATAAGAGCAGAATATCACTTCTTATGTATTGTTGATTTGTGAGTCTCCAAAGAGGCACTGATGCGACAATATAATTTCTGCTATTTCCAGAGCACCAATTCCTATGACTTCAGGGTTGGATACATCTGTATTTGAGCTTTGCTCTTCATATATTCTATCAAGCATCCTGAATGGACTGGGCTAGGAAAATAAACTATTTGATGAAATTTAGCTAATTTCTACATACATAACACTAGCTGTTAGAACTGGGTTCCTGTTCTTACTCCTTCCTTCCTTCCTTCCTCTTTTTTTTTTTTTTTTTTTTTTTTTTAACCTTATTTCTCTGATTCTGGTTCAGCTTGCCAAGGAAACTCTACTTTTTTTTCAATATCAGGAACTACACTGTCTCAAAAAGTCTGATCCTGCAACAGATTTGACAGATATCCGAGCAGTGGATGAGACAGTCCACAAGGTCCTCATTGGTATGATTACAAAACAAATTTCAGTGTTTGGTCATGGTTTTCAATAAAAATGACAAATCCAGGAGGGACAGCCAAATTATCAAGCTTTCTGCCATGGAACCACTTACAATACAATCTGATTCTTTAAGGCTCTCAGATTCAAAGCTCACTGCATTGGCAGCATACCTGTATTTCCTACTTGGACAGTTTCCTAGTACCTCTTTCTTATTCTTCACAGGCCGCCCATCTGGTAAATGGCCATATTGCGCATCTCCTCAGGCTAGTTGGGTCTTTGGATTTTCCAGCTGCCTTGACTTCCTGGAAACTTTCATTTCTGGGTTACTGAGCTTCCACAGAGACCACCTGTTTGGAGACCCAGCATCCCAGCTGTCCTCCTAACAAGCCAGACTGTAAATCGAAAAGTATGGGAGAAAGCTGGGCAATCATTTAACTGGTGAACCCAGATAATAGAGAGACAAGTGACTGTCTCATGAACACGAACAAAAGCCTGACACAAACATATTTTCAGTGGTTTCAATTCCTTGTCCAGTATTATATTTGGTTTTCTATATATGAAATTTCTGATTAGAAATTCTGTTTACCAGCCTAGTAACAATACATTTGTACTGAGATCATCTTCAGAGCTAGCCTACTTTACATATGTGGTGGTTTTACTTGGGTGGGCAGCCAAGCTTCACCACAACCGCTCTCTCACTCCCCCTCCTCAAAGAGGAACAGGGAGAAAATACGATGAAAGGGGCTCAAGGGCTGAGATAAGGACGAGGAGATCGTGCAGTAATTATCATGACGGGCAAAACAGACTCAACGTAGGGAGATAGTAAGACTTATTACCTATTACTAACAAGCTAGAGAAGTGAGAAACAAAGGAAATAAACTAAAAGCACCTTCCCCCCCCCCCCCCCCAATCTACCCTCTTCCAACTCCTCCCCCCGAGCAGCGCAGGGGAATGGGGGAATGGGGGCTACGGTCAGTCTACAGCACTTCTTCTTCGCCACTCCTTCTCGGTCACTCTTGTCCCCTGTGCTGTGGGATCCCTCCCATGGGATACAGTCCTTGGTGAACTGATCCAGCGTGGGCTTCCCACAGGCAGCAGCTCTCCAAGAACTGCTCCAGATATGGGTCCGTACCACAGGGTCCATCCCTCAGGAGCAAACTGCTCCAAACTGGGTCCCTCACGGGCAGCAGCTCCTGCCAGGTCACCTGCTCCTGCGTGGGCTCCTCTCCACAACCTACAGGTCTGGCCTGGAATCTGCTCCGGCAGGGGTCTTCCACAGGCCTCAGTCTCCGTTGGTGCAGGTCCACCTGCTCCACCGTGGTCTCCTCCACAGGCTGCAGTGTGGAAACCCACTCCACAGTGGTACTTCGTGGGCTGCAGGGGGACATCCTGCTTCACCATGGTCCTCACCACAGGCCTCAGGGGACTTCTGCTCCGGCGCCTGGAGCACCTCTCCCCCCTCCTTCTTCACTGACCAAGGCTGTTCCTCACTCCTCTCACTCTCCCAGCTGCTGTGTGGCTCAGCATTTTTTTTTATTATTATTATTTTTTCTCTGTCTTAAATATGCTCTCAGAGAGGTGAAAAATAACATCACTTATTGGCTCAGCTCTGGTCAGCAGTGGAGCCCTTACCAAACATGGGACAGCTTCTAGATCCTTCTCACAGAAGCCACCCCTATGGCCCCCTGCTACCAAAACCTTGCTATGTAAACCCACTACAACATATAAAACAGAAAGAATCTGAAGCAAAAGTATCATTCACTCATGGGAAAAAAAAAAAAAAAAAAAAAGGAACTTGGTTGAGGTTGCACAGAAATGGGATGCATTACAACACTCATTTCCTTTCACACACTTAAGTTTGCATGAGTCATATTTTTCACTTAAATCTAAATTAACATGTATAGCAAGAATAAAAAGAAACAACTCAACAACTCTGTAGTATGTTATTCAACAAATTAAAGTGTATTTCATCTTCCTCTGCATAGTCTACTGACAACTTTGAAAATTTTAGCTCACCCATGCATATTTTTGACACCTGCTCTAACAGAATAAATAAGGGAATCAATTTTTCTCTTCTATATGGCCCTATATTGATTAGTTATGGGACACCTTACAGCCAGGTTTCACAAATATTAGCTGCTAGACAAAGAACAGGCATCAGTCCAAACTATGGGACATGCTTTGGTTTGATGCCAGGTTTGAGCCTTCTGTCACATTTCTGATCATTATTTCCTCTCCAAAGCCTGTCAGCTCACCTCACTGTTCCATAAATGTACCCTTACAGGCTTCTCATCCCAATCCAAGTTCCTTTGCACAGAAAATTCTGGATTCGTTATTTTAGTCTCCCATTCCATTCTTAGCCTGCCCTCTACTGCTTTCTTGTAGTTTTTATATATTTTTAATTATTATTTTTTGTATTTTAGTCAATCTCTTTGGTCAATCGTTTCAAGTTTGTCCCTATATCCTTTCTTACACTCCACCTTCTTTTGCTTTCATTCTGAAACTTGCCATCTCACCTGGCTCCTATCAATAGTTTTACTCACCCTTCTTCTGAAATTCCTTGGCTCAGTCCATTTCCCTAAGTATTCTGCTTCTCCCCGTGCTTTAACTCTTCATTAAATTTAGGTACCTTGCAGCATTGTCTTCCTGCCTCATTTCATTAGTCCCTTTTCCCTTATTCTAGTCAGTCATGGCTGTTTATCCAGCTGCTACCTGTCTCTAGGTGACTGATTCAAACCCAGATTTTCAGTTGCTTTTCCCTTCACTTTGCCTTTTCTAGTTTCCAGTTCTTAAGACAGACAAAGCATTGATAAAGCCTTGAGCGATAAGAAATTCCTCCTACAAAGAAAACTGCCCTTCTCTAATCAAACATTCCCAATATTCCTTTGGTCTTCTGACTCAAAAAGTAGCACTTAAAGCCTCAACATGCTATGTTTTTCTATCAGTTCCTGAAACCAATGGCAAATATTTGCAAATGATTCTGACTGCATCTCAGAGGAGCCATTTGCAAACCTGAATTTTTTTGAATGTGCAGAACCACAGTAAATTTTCTGCTGTAAACACAAAACTATATTGCTCTGAACTATGCTTTACCAGTACCATGGATCTTAAGGAAATCTTCAGAATAGGGCTACTTAAAATCATGGTAGATATAGTCTAAAACAATTGCTTGTCTTATACTGTCTGTCACTTTTATTTTCTAATAATCTTCCTGCATATCAGTGCTTAGTTATTTGGATGGAAGGAAGCATAGGGGAATCAGAGAGACAAAGACAATGTAAAATATGTTTAATGTTTACACAGGAAGGAAAGAAGGAAGGAAGGAGGGGAGGAAGGAGGTGAGGAAGGAAGGAAGGAAGGAAGGAAGGAAGGAAGGAAGGAAGGAAGGAAGGAAGGAAGGAAGGAAGGAAGGAAGGAAGGGAGGAAGGAAGGAAGGGAGGGATGGAGGAAGGGAGGAAGCTATGGCAAAAGCACCCCTACAGAAAACACAAGACCATATTCTGCATCCAATATTTCTTGCAGTAGTATTTAAAGTCTAATACTGAAGAAATAGCATTTTTCCCATCCAATTTCTATGCAACTAAGTTTCCCGTCACACTTGCTAGGAGAAAACATCAATATTTTCACATGGTTAACCACACTGTTTTTTGCCCTGAGAATGACAGAAGGGTGTATTATATATAGGAAGGTGCTTTTACACATATTTGTATTGTACTTAATTTCCTTATATGCTACTTTCAAAAGCATCTGCACTCAAATCATCTCCTTTAAAGCACTGAATTAATTAAAACATAACAAGAAAAAGCAACCTCCAACCCCTCATGGCATTTGTGCAAAATTACAACAGTTGATTCATTTTGTTTGCAAGTGTCAGTAATCAGGTGCCTTATGGTTCCACTGTTCATTCAAATAATTGTCACATACACTAGAATTGTCTACCTGATTTCAAAACATTTCTTCCAGAGTTCACACATACTATGCATGTGACAGTGCAATTTGCAAATGTATGTATATGTGTATGTGTATATACGCATATATATGTATTTGTTCAGAAAAGCTTCTACCTGTGTCTCTTGACTGATAATATTTTCAAAAAATGACACAGAACCATTTAAAAAATATGGTACTGTTTATTTTAAGTGAACGTTTCACTTCTGCAGTATCCCAAAAACAAAGTAATCTCCCAGCAGATAAAAGGTATCTCCTAACTGTGACATGTTTGATGACATTGCTGCAGTGGTATGTATAAGCATAAAAACTTTTTTTCTTCATAAAGATTAAATCTTCCCCACAGCATGTACTTGTTTAAAGATGCAAAAATTTTATTTTAGGGAATGATACCTACATTTGGGAGCATAATGGAACCACAGATCTAGAAGTACAACATAAGCATTGAAACTTGATGAAATATTTATAGCTCTTGTTTTTAGTAAGACTTACTCTTAAGCTGAAGCGTGGGATGGACTTTTGTTGATTTTAACATAAGGTTTATTGGCTCAGGGAAGACTCATGTTATTTCCAGTGAGAAAGAGAGATTTATTTATTATTATTATTATTATTTTTGCCTTCATAACTTTTTAGTTTCTCTTGCTATTTGTTGATCACATAAGAAGTTACTAAAGGAGCTGCTGACTACAACTCGGAAAATTCATCTGTACTACAGACAACACATTTAAGCAAACAGTTAATTTCAAAATTTAAATAAAAATTCATAAAGTAAAGGTACAATGTGCATTATATTCGTGGTTTGAGACAGGCTTTATCATTTCAAATTGTAATTAATTATAATGAAGAACATCTGGTTTGATCAAATAATTTGAAATGGATTCAGGGGATCTCATTATTTAGAACTGAAGCTTAGAGCTAAAGATGACAGAATTATAAAACATTCTCTCTTCACTTGAGGTGGTCATTTGAGAAAATATTCATGTACAAAAATGAGTTCTGTACAAAGGCTGAACAAAATATAAAGCTTGTAGTCCAAAGTCAACCGAACCCATAATATTCATTTTGGATTCATCAGCTACATCATATTCCTTCCCAAAATAACCACTGTTGCATGTGAGTTTGGTTTTTAAAAATACTATATGAACAAAACAGGTCATGAAACACCATCTGTGGAAAAATACATATGTGCTCGTCATCCAATTGATCATAGCCAAATGTATTATCAATTCATTAGCTTTGAGAAAGAAATATTTATAAATAAGAGATCTCTGGCAACTTCCAAATCTAATTTTATATATATATACATATATAAGTCTGAATATTTAAGCTTGTTGTTGGGCTTCTGGATCACAGGTTGTTTAGACATCGGAACAGAAATTATATTGCAAAGTCGGCCAATTTTAATGAAGATTATGGATTGAAAGGTTTTGCTTTATCTGCATATACTTTGCCTTGTATTTCTATAGACACATAGTAAAAATAACCTGAACACTTCAAATATTGAGGTTAGCTAATGGGAAGTCTTATCTAGGACAACTGACAATATTTAAATATTATGATGTTGTGTGTTTTGATAATGAAATGAAGCCAAAACACAAACAGAGATACTGGTCCCCTTACCACCCTCTATTTCCATGCCAGATTAGGGAGTGTTAGTAAAAGTTGACCACTTAATGATCATCAAAGACAGCCAAAAGCAGCAATCCAACATCATTATCTCTGATATTTTTTTTCTACATTTATGACAGAATATCTTCTGCAAGTTCCTAAGCTTCAAGCTTAGAAATTGTTGCATAAAGTGGGCAGAATAAGGACACGCAGACCTGAAGAGCTTGGCAAGGGATCAACTACTGACATCAGACTTTTACAGTAACCTTTATCTTTTGTTAAAAAGATCCTACCTTTCAGAGAGCATATCTGTTCTTGAAAATAACCATATCTACTTCACATGATGCAAATTCACTATTTGTTTAGTTTTCCTCACCAGGAAGAAAATGAGGGAACTTAGAAAAGACTGTGGATGTCAGCTGTGGCATGAGAGAAACAGCTAATTTGGGAGGTCCAATGAAAGTTCTGTTATCCAGGAGACCAATGTCCTTAATTCTTACCTGTTGTCACACTCCTGAACTGTCAATAACAGGAAAACCTGAAATCAGAGATGTCAGTGGTCAACATCAATGATCAACTCTTTAGGAAAAATATCAGTATTAAACTAAGGAGGAGGAATATAGGTGTTATTACTCTGGACCGGAGTTGTTGTCTGTCTAATCCAGATATTGCCTGTCTAATCTACTTTTCCTGGCATGTGAAGTAAAAGATTCTACATTAAGTAGACATGAAGTTATATGGTCTTACTATTGGTATGTCAGTCTCATAACATTTTTGGTGTCTTGTGAATATCTTTTACTCCTGAATGTGTGGCTTTAGTTTTCATGTGATATCTTTCTATATATTTTAAAATGAAAAGAAAAAATAACAATTTTCAAACTGTCATTCACATTCAGTGGCTACATCTATATATAAACATAAAAGTTCAAGGAAAAACAAGGCATATCATATTCTCAGATTTTAAAGCTGTTATTATGTAACAGGAAGAAAGTTATACTACCAGCCCCTCACCAAACATCGCAAGTAATAGATTTATAGCTTCGAGGAAACTATGCTGATTGTATTTTCCCTTTCCTCTACTGTACTCACAGAAGTTTTGAGATAAAGAACATTCTTTGTGCTGTGCACCGGGGGAATAGCTGTCTTTCACTGGAATCACTCTCCTTTCACTGGCAC
Source organism: Stictonetta naevosa (assembly GCA_011074415.1). Taxonomy (NCBI): domain Eukaryota; kingdom Metazoa; phylum Chordata; class Aves; order Anseriformes; family Anatidae; genus Stictonetta; species Stictonetta naevosa. Next base: position 16,562,782 of record CM021697.1, on the reverse strand, counting down.
TGTCCAAGTGCAGGAAGCATGAAGGCAGAAAGGCATTTGCTGGTCTTTTTCAGTAAAAGACGGTTTCAGCTCGGATAAATGGTTTGTAGGTTTTTTATTACCAATGTCAGAAGCTTATTCTGCAAGTTTTTCATTCTGATAGAGCAATTCAGAGGTAATTATAAAACACAGAATGTCATCTTAAATAAGAAAAAAAAAAAAATGTTATGAACAAAACAAAACCAAAACCAAAACAACGACCATGAACAAAAGAGAAATAAATTATTTATAGTGTCTGTTGAAGCCACGTTACCTCTGACCCAGGGCAAATTTGCTCTAAAACCACAAATAAGAGCCCTGAGGCAGGCAGAGGCAGGAGCACAGAGGAGTAGGAAGTAGAGCAGAGATGTGCCAAGGGTGCTGTGGTACTACAGCAGGACCTAACCCTAATGATACTGGTACTGCATTCTGATGGAATTGCAGTACTGCTGTAATATCAGTGCATTGCCCATCACTACTTTAAATCTGGTAATATTGAGTTTTGTCTCCCTAGCAAGCCAACATTTTCTTTGTTCACTGACTCATCTTATGATTTATGATTATAATTTTATTCTTCTCTGTATCTATTATATTTGCATGCATTGATGTGAAATTCTTAGTGGTATCAGTCATGAAAAGGAAATTAACAGAAACAAGTACATATGACAACAAAAATCAATAAAACTTGTTGTTGTAAGGACAGGCAGTAGCATATATTTGAATGAAAATATGTTGGAAATTTTATGTAGAAGTCTATATATCTTGTGGAGATTTAGGGATTTTAGCTACATGATATGGATAGCTTTAATCTCACGTGTACATGTATTTATTTTAGACCTGGTTCAGCAACATCTGCGAATACATCCCAGACCAGATGAAAATCTGTATATTGTGGCAGTGCTCTACAATACATACATACATCTGCTTTCTGCTGGGATTGAGTGTAGCAAAAAAAGCAATTCTCTCCCAGTGGAATTCTCAGTTAATGATTTGCTGCTGAATTACAATACTTTAACAACAGATTGTGACACAAAGTGAATGCCTGCAAATATGTCCCTGTAGCATCTTTTTTGATTTGTTTTGGTTTAGTTTGGATTATTTTTGTTTGTTTGTTTGTTTCCTTTCATTTTACATTTAGATATATTTTGGTAGTAGTTTCAATAAAGCCATTTAAATTCATTTTATTTTGTCTTCCATACAAACTTATGTTCATTTTCCTGTAATGATATTACAATGTTCTTGTTATGAATAGGATTTTTAGGGCCACTTTTCAGGTATACCTATAAATTGCCTAAAGCATGCCCTTATTCCATTAAACATGCATAGCACATATTTTTTCCACTGTAAATCAATATGTTAAAGAAGCCATTATATTTTCTCTCATTTTCATTGTAAAGCTAAATTGAGAGTTAGTGTTCCAAATCAACACAGACTGATTAAAATAATTCTGGAGTGGACATAATAATAATACTGCTGTGGGAAACAAAACAATAGTTCTTAGATTTGGAACTGAGAGCATCCCACATGTCATTGGCTATATACTTGCACTAATCAGGAAATTTTCATACAAAAATGCCAACTCCTTTACAGGTGGAATTTTGACAGTAAAGATTTCTCAGGTCCAGGGAAGAATTGATTGAAACCAGAGTGAGAACAAGAGCTCAGTACTCATTCACTGAATAGCCAATATTTCAGTGATTACGGCATTCATCTGGGACATGCTCAAATCCTTGCTCTATCAGCTCATGCTAAGATTCTAAACATTGTCCCAGATGAGATTCCTCATCACTGCTATTCAGGTGAAGATTCTTTCTAAAATAATAATAATAATAATAATAATAATAATAATTAATAAATAAATAAATAAATAAATCCTGGTTTCATCCTAACATTTAATTTGAATATTCTGAGAAAAGAAAGATTTAAAACCATTTTTTTCCTGCATTGTTATGTTATGAAGAATGGTTAGTTAGAAACGAAGCAGATAAGATAGGTAGAAACCATAGAAATAGATCATAGATGCCATTTGGAAGAACATCATTGGATTCCAATGACCAGTTTAATAAAATCAAATAATTCCCAGGTCGATTAGTTGTACATGGCTAAATTTCACCCTCAGCTGAACTAAATGCATATAGGTTACGTTGCTATTTTTAAGTAAAAGTCTATCCTGTAGAATAAAAGTCTGTATGAAAAAAAAAAAAAAAAATCCACTACACTTTGCAAACACTTGTTTTATTAAATTTGGCTTTTTTATGTTGCCTTTCCCACAGAATAATACAGTAAATTCCCCATAGCACAAATAGATTTTTTAACAGTTTACATTATCATAATAATAATCCCTCCAAATATATCATAAATAAATAATCACAAAGGTTGCTTTTTTTGTCCAATAGAGTCCAAAGGAGCTGATCACCATTACTCCTTTCACAGTGTCAGGGCTGTGCCGGTAATACCCTAGAAAATGTTTTTGAAATGCAATAAATATTGCCTTGTGTATATGTACAACCATTCTTCGGTTTTGCTTCATTTTGCCAATTACTGTCATAACGGAAATATTGCTAAAACATGATTTTCTATGCACTTTATTGGAGCAATTATTGCAGAGAGTGCAGATCTTCAAACCCATCCACATCCATCTTGATAAGCACATAAACAGAAGCTTACTAAATAGCCTATTTTGTCACACTTTGTTACACACATTTGAATGAGAAAGATTTTTGCCTTTTTTCCTTTGCTATGTCTAATAACCTAAATACCAAACTCAATATATGTAACCTTTGCAGATACAACACCTTTCTCTTTCATGATCTCATTTCTGACTTTTGCAAGACATTGATTTTATGTCATAATGCAATGATGAGCCCCCTCTGTATACAACTGATTGTACCAGAAGATGGTCTAGTGTTTATGCAATGGCTTCATTGTCCTGGCCTGAAAAATTATTTATGGCTGTACAATTAAATCAGCTCTGTTCCTTTATATCTCCCTCCCCTTACTTTAGACACAGAAAGAGTGCAGGACTGTGAATTATCTCCTGAAGTCATAACTATCACAAAAAAATATCAGTAGCATTCTGTACCTCTGTTCTTTCATGCTTTCTCTAGACACCATGGCATCTCTGCACACTCTCAAGATCATGTGCGGGCTTTACTGAACATTTAATTGCTGACAATATATATATATATATATATATATATAATAAGGTAGCAGATCCAGAGGAGAGGAAAATTAAATGTTCCAGAGTTATTTTATTGAAATTTCAGTTCTTTCGAGTTTATAGCTGTAGGCAGGAGTGGAATTTCAAAAATGCAATTTCAGAGTACTTTTATGGATTTCCTTGCTTGACTACTGGAAACTGTAATCATCACAATAAAATCCTGAGATGAGGTGCCAATATAGTATATCTTATGCCAGTGTAGTAAGATATGTTCTACAAATAAACTTTACTACAATTGGGCAGATCAATCCAGTCCTACCTAATAGCATTTCAGGTATTCACAGACTTTGCATGTAGACATTTTATTATTTTTTTATGCTTATTTAATAAATGGTATATTTTATGGTGAAGGGAGTGTAGTATTTCATTCATTGGATTTTGATTCTACTGCATTATATGGGAAGACATTGACTTATCCTTTAAACAGAAAGAAACAACTGATACTCTTTAGCTAAGTACATCACAAACAATGTTTCCCCTCTAGAGTTCTCTTCTCTTTAGGATGCTGTGAAATAACTCATGAAAGTCTGAGTCTCGGAGATCTGGGATTTCCAAACCTCAAGGAAGATGCTGAAGGAAATACTGGAGCAGGTCTCTTGACTGTAAGAACCAGGTGGCAGGACCTTGTTTTCTTCTATATCTCTCACAGGACAGAACACAATTTCAGCATTTAATAATCTAATTGTAGCACTTCCTTTGAAGGTGATGGATTTGTGGAAGTTGATCTTTTAAACAGTTATTTAAACAGAAGCTGAACCTGTTCAGAGTCAAAGAACTCCTGCATTTCAATAGAAAAGGGCAAAGAGGACATGCATAATTAGATGGGAAAATCAAGATTAATGAGTATGACAAAATCCCTCCAGATCCATAAGGCTTGTATTTGCTTCCTACTATCTTTCTTTAAGACAGAGACTTTTCCTCATTATCACCAATTATCAAAAGATATTTCTACTACTTGAAATCTACACACTTTATATGACTTTTTATGAATAAAGTAGGAGAAGAGTAGGAGAAGTTAGCCTGTCTTTTTTTTCATTTAGTACATATCACATTGATTTTGTAAAGTATTATTTTTAAACATGAATCACAGAGCTGCAAAGCCATATATCTCACAGAAAATTATTTTACCAATGCAATTTTCTTTGTCAGCATAAGTTTTAAGTTCAATCCTTAAATAGACAACACATTAACAAAGTTAATGGATATTCATGTTATAACTATATCACTCTGTTATATTTAGATAAGGGAATCCTGAAGAACTGAAAAAAGTACTGTGTCTAGGACTGATGTTAGAGGCACTGACCTATTGATACTTGGATCTCGCAGTTTCTCCCCTATCAATATTAACATATTTTTTTCCAGTTTTCTCTAGCTGTTCCCTCATTCTAAGACATGTTAAAAAGTGAGAAGAGCGACTGACTCAGGAGGTTCCTTAGCAAACTTTTGAAAAAAAAAATTGAATTATTATTTTTTAATTTTAGATATATTTCATGTTAGGACATAATGATTAACTTTCTCCACAGTTTTGCAGAATGGAAATATCTTTAACTTTATGCAGTACAACATGCATAATATTAGCAAAAGGAAAGATTGGAATCAGTTCTTTTACATGTATTTTTTTAAGCTAAAGCATCTAATTTTTGCAAATAAATGTAACTGAGGCTGAGCTCATCAACACGTTTTTATACTTCCTAAAAATACTTTATTCTCCAGCAATATGCAGGAATTTTTTGGCATACCAGTAGCACTTGGTTTCCTATAAAATTTAAGTGTATTTTTGTCTGAAGACAAGGGGAAAAATCAAAAAAATAGAAAATATCTCTTGATATTCACATATATGAAAATGAATAATGGAATTCCAAAGAAATTCTAAATAATAGCTGCCTAGTTAACTAAGGACCAGTCATCTCACACAAACTTTGCTCCATCAAAGCTCTGCTCACTCTTCCAGTAAGCATTCCAGGTAGTCAGAGGCAGTTTTCAACTGCAGGTCTATCAAAGTGCTCTGCTCACCATGCAGAGTGTGTTTCCAATCTTGAATTGGAAACCCCAAAGGAAAATGGAGCCTTCTGGCAGGTTCTGGTGGCTCTGTATGACCTTTTCTGTCTGCTGAGATTGAACCTCTCTTTTCATTCACAGTTCAAATGATTTTACTGGTGAATTTAAGGAGCATCATTGACTCCATAATGTTTTCCTTCACCGTACCTTTGCCTTTATTGTAAGATTAGTGATAGATACACACCATTTTTATATTCAAACTTATTTTCAGGTGAACGATTAAATCTCAGTAAGCAAAACTGTAGTGTATGGAAGTAAAGCCAGCTAGAGATCACCTTAGAAAGAGAACAGGATTCAATTATTGTAAACTTTAAATCTTACTTTTGTCTGGATTTGTTTCATCTGCAACAAAATCTAAGTTTTGCCTTCCTGAACCAGACTGAGGAGTTCTCTGATATCAGAAATTTTCTAGCTGTGAATGCGTTTATAAAATATCAGTCCCTTTCTTACCTCTTGCTCAGGCTGTGAACAGATATATTATTTCATGGAACTATTTATCTTGACAATTTTGTCCTGCAGTAAAGCAAAGTAACATTTAGTGTCTTTTAGGGGAGAAATGTAAGAACAAGTTCAAGTTCCTATCTTATAAATTTTTCCAAGTTCATTAAGCTTTCAAACTCTCTAATATGCACTATTGAATGGGAGGGGTGGGAGGTTTTCCAACTCGTCTCATGCTTGCAATTTTTTCCATTTTTCCAAGTTTTCCAAATATATTTTCAAAACTTGTGTATTTACCTTGAACATATGCATTCCAGTAAGAATTTCAATAATGTTGTATAGAGAAGTAATGTCCCCATGCCAGCTGTATCTAATGTGCTCCAGTGGATTTTTGTTCCTCTGAGATCCAGTATTACAGTACAGATTTATCTCCAATTGACCTTCATATCAGCATGTCTACACAATATTTTAAAGCTTTTGTTGAAGGCTTACCCGGTTTCATAACTTTTTACATTCTAAATAATACCTATCTATGGACTTTATAATATATCATTTATTCAGAATTTTTCTGGTATAAGCATTAAAATCAAGGTTCAGACTCATTCAATGGCTGGAGGAGGGTAAACCATTACTATCCCCACCTGTTGTTTTCATTCTTCTGAGGTTACAGTTACCAAAACAGAGTTTGAAATATTGAATATGATATAATTTTCACCCACTTATTATCAGAGATCCCTGTCTGTTATAAGCTTCTAGAGAAGGAGGGTTTAATCTTAGCTGTTAGGTTTTGCCCAGAAGCATCTGGAAAAAGAATCTCATATGTCTCCTCCTGTTAGTTTTGTTATTTAGACACAAACACACACACACACACAAAAAAAAAAAAAAAAAAAAAAAAAAAAAAAA
>CM021697.1:16524511-16556045 GCA_011074415.1 Stictonetta naevosa | reverse complement strand
AAAAAAAAAAAAAAAAAAAAAAAAAGAATCATATATAGCTTAAAACAGCTGAATAATCATAAACACTAACAACTTAAGAACTTCTTTTGTGAATTTTCCTCAGATAATAAAAAAGTGGTGTCTGAAAGGAAACCTGAATTTAATTACATTATCCAGCTAGATTTCATTAACAAATACTAAACAACCTTTTAAGACGCAATGTTAATGATAGTATTCTCTTCACATGAGATACTAGCATTGTTCTTCTCCAGAGAAATACTATAATGCATATTCACTACCATCTTTGTGACTCCCACACTCTCTATAGAGACTCTTGCTCCCACCCAAACACATTGGTCTACAATGTAAAACTAACATGCTCAGAAAAACTTTTCCTAGACAAAGTCTGTGTTGAATTATATCTATTATTTACCTTAAACTTAAACTATATTCTTGGACGGAACTACCTACCACATGTCATGTTTAACAGAACCTTGCTATCCACCAAAGTAGTTTCTGGAGTTAATTTCCAATAAAAACCAACAGATACTATATATTTTCTCACATCACTGAACTGAAGGAAGAAACATATTTAAGAAGAAACAAAAATAAGAAAACGAAATGTCTGTTTTCTTATGCTTGCAGAAATAGTAATGCTTTGCCCCACCTCTCAAGTTCAGCCATCCACTTTCCCCACTTGTAAGACTCAGGTTTCATTCTCAGGAAGAAAGCTATGGTAGTTCTGACTATGTGGTAGGCAACATCATTCAAGAAGCAAATGGATCATCTTTTCCTCTGAGCCATCATGTTTTCCTGTTCCATGCTTTACATTTTTCTCATTTCTCAGTTACATAGTTCCCCACCACCCCATTAGGACTTCTCAAAGGAGTCAGGAGCCATCAGAATGGGAAAGAGAAATAAGATCTTTAAGTTACAAAAGCATCCGGTACCTGAGACTTTAAATTTATAAGACTATGGTAAGGTCCCTTGTAAACCATCCACCCAAGGTTTTTTTTCTCAGTTTCCATAGTAGTTTTTTTTTCTTTTATTTCTTCCTTTTTTTTTTTCTTACTTACCTTTCACTAGTTTCTTCGATTCTCACACCACCACGGGTGCAGCCATTCAAGTAGATCTGAGGACATATCAGTGACTACAAAAACAAATAAGGGTGCCAAAATAAAGAATTAATTAATTAAAACCACAAGTAAGAAAAGTCAGATAGAACTAATTTTAAAATAATAGTAATAATAATTAAAAAAACAATGAATTAAGAGAAAATGTTAAAGGAGAAATACAAAGAGCTGAGAAAAAGAAAAGGAAAAAAGGGACTGCAAAAGAACTGCAGAAAAGAGGAAGAAAAAATGTACAAGATGGAGAATAAAACTATGAAAAAGAGAAGAGAAAAGGGAAGATTTGAATAATCATGGAAGTCAGGTGAAGTCTCTGGTGACTGGAAAAAGGGAAACATCACTATCATTTTTAAAAAGAGTAGAAAGGAAGATCCAGGGAACTACAGTCCAGTGAGTCTCACATCTGTGCCTGGCAAGATCATGGAACAGATCCTCCTGGAGGCATTGTTAAGATATGTGCAGCACAAGCAGGTGATCCAGGACAGCCAACATGTCTTCACCAGGGGTAAATCATGCCTGACCAATCTGGTGGCCTTCTGTGATGGAGTGACTGCAACAGTTAAAAATGGAAGACCAACCAATGTTATCTTCCTGGACTTCTGTAAGGCCTTTGACACAGTCCTGCAAAACATCCTAATCTCCAAATTAGAAAGATATGGATTTGAAGAGTGGATGGATCAATTCCAGATCAATGGATGAGGAATTGTCTCGATGGCCTCACCCAGAGTGTAGTGGTCAATGGTTCTATATCCAGGTGGAAACCGGTGACGAGTGGTGTCCCTCAGGGACAGTCTTGGGACTGGTGCTTTTGAATATCTTCATCAATGACATAGACGATGGGATTGAGCAAGTTTGCAGATGAACCAAGCTGAGTGATGTAGTTTATACCAAAGAAGGATGCCATCCAAAGGGACCTGGACAATCTTGAGAACTGGGCCCTTGTGAACTGCATGAGGTTCAACAACTCCAAGTGTAAGGTGTTGCACTTGGTTCAGGACAATCCCAGACGGGAGCACAGACTTGGAGAAGAACTCATTGAGGGAAGCCCTGAAGAGAAGGACTTGGGGGTTCTGGTAGACAAAAAGCTCAACAAGAGCCATGAACAGTACACACTTGTAGCCCAGAAAGCCAACTGTATCATGGGCTACATCAACAGAGGGGCCAGCAGGTTGAGGTAGGGGATTGTCTCCTTCTGCTCTGCTCTTTATAGCCCCCTCCTGGAGTACTGTGTCCAGGTTTGGGTCCCCCAGAACCACAAAGATGTGGACCTGTTAGAGCAAGTCCAGAGGAGGGATACAAAAATGATTAGAGGGCTGGAGCATCTCTCTGATGAAGAAAGGAGGAGAGAGATGGGGGTGTTCAACCTGGAGAAGAGAAGGCTTGGGAGTGACTTCATTGCAGCCTTTCAGTACTTAAACAGTTCTTATAAAAAAAGATGGAGAAGGACTCAGGTAGATAATGACAGGACAAGGGGAAATGGTCTTAAACTAAAAGAGGATAGATTTATACTAGACATCAGGAAGAAATTCTTCACTGTAAGGGTAGTGAGGCACTGGAATAGGTTGCCAAGAGTAGCTATCAATGCCCTATCCCTGGAGGTGTTCAAGGTCAGGCTGGGATAGGGCCTTGGCCAACCTGATCTCATGGGTGGCATCCCTGACTATGACACAGGGGTTGGAGTTAGATGATCATTAAGGTCCCTTCCAACCTGAGCTATTCTATGATTCTATGATAAAACAAAGTGAAAGGATCTGAAGAAAAAAACAGCTCAATGTATGAGATTCAAGTGAAAAGAATCATACTGAATTGTTGGGATAAACAAATTGAAATAAGACATCAAAGACAAAAAACTTGTGAAAATACACTGAAAAAACAGGTAGGTTGACAATGAAAAACACGATTACTAAAATGAGAGCTACATCATGTTATGGCATGAGTGGACATGAGGAGAAGGTTTGAAATATAAATAGCACTGAGAGAAGAAAGGCAACTTTATTCATGAGTTCACTTATAGCTGTCCCCATTACTAAAATACTGTCAGTTATCTAACACAAATGTGTAGTACAGGCAGGAGCATGTGCATCAAACCTCAATGGAGCATGAATAAAATGAAAGTGATTGGAGCCGTTGTAATCTTACTACCACTTCATTTTCTTCAGCTCTTGGGTGAGAGAGCAGAATTACTGTGTATGCTATTTTAGTGGCTGCACTCATCCTGGCATGTCACTACTTTCTCATTGTTTAAAGCAGCTTTATGATGAGTGACATATTTATACTGTTTCCCACATTAAGGTTTTTATTAAGTGGCACGTTAATGTGGCAAGAAAAGTCCATATCAAATGAACCTCTATTTGTAATGGTTTACTGCATCTGCTCTGATTTCTGACTGCTATTTAGTTTAAAATCTAGTTAAAAATCTTTTGCAAAATGAGCATCTTACTAGAAAGACTGCTCCTTGGACCAAACCCAGCTAGAATAATTTCCATCATGCTCTACCCTTCATACCTGTATACCCAAAGCCTGAATAACCTTCTGATTCTTGTTCCTGTATTATAGGTATTTTTTTATTTTGTGACTATTCCATCACTCTTCCGAATCACTCATTTTTTCCACTAGCCCATTTCCATGATCTGTGATGCTCAAATTACCTGTGTTCTGATAAGTCTACTATCAGTGCAGATACTGTCCATTCACAGGCTCCTTTTCTCTCCAGTTACTGCAGATTTGCACACATGCTCTAGAATGCACCAGAATACCACAAACCTAGATATGCTACTTGTCTGTACTGTTGCAACCAAACAAATATTTTGGTTATTTAGGTGTTTTTCATAACTGTCCTTGGGGTATTTACAAAGTATGTTACCATGGAAGAGTAACTGGTCTGTGGACAGATATTGGAGCAGAAGCAGCTGGAGCACTCACAGTTTCACACATTTCTCATTCACCAACCAGAAATTCTGGTGCACAGCAGTTACAATGATGAAAAAGGATCACATCACTATCCAAACATGCAAAGTCCAGTTATATTACCAGAACTCTATATGTGGAATTGAGCACTCAGAATCGCTAGAATCATCATCTGCCTCCATGATGAGGACAGAAAAGCCCAAATCCAAATGAAATTTGTGCTATTTGTCACTAAAAATTTGACGAGGTAGATTGCTGTAGCTGCAATGACGCCAACCAGTGAAATATCTAACAGCACTGTAGTGAAAGTTTATACTGTGATGAGCACTGCAGTTTATTCAAAAGTGGGCAGAGTTGGCTGAAGTAGTAGTTAGCATTCAGATAATGAGGATTTGGAGCACCTTGAAGACTTTTACGGTGTACATATGCTCGTGCTTTCCAGAAACAAAACAAAACAACAACAGCAACAACAACAAAAAACAATTACAGAGGTTACTAGTACTTCATAGCTGTGAATTAATTAGGCAAGTATAGGAGAAAATAATTCTGGGATTATGGGATTATTTCCTTCTTTTAAAAAAGAAGGATCTGTTTCAGCAGAGAGAGTGTCACCAGTAGTCTTTTCCATCCTACCCATGGGACCAGACCTCTAGCATGAACTATCCCTCAAACTATACCATGATTTTTTCCCCAGAGGGAACTAGTTAGTTCAAGAGAACCAGTGTCCTAAATAACATATATGCAAAATAGATGACCAGGAAACTGGGCCTGGGAATGACTCCAGAGCTAACTGATTTAGCAGAATAGGGGTACACCTAAAGAAATGTCTGTACCTTCTTCATATCATCCGTGCTTTTTTTTTTTTTTTCAATTAAACTACACCCTGACACAATCCACAGAGAAATGAAGGTTTAATGAAACAGTTGGCAATTGAAGGATGGTGGTAGCCTGAGCATTTGGCAAACTGAGAGCAAGGTAGTGCTGCTTACAATGCTATCTGTATGTCAGTGCCATCTGTACTTCTGTGACCTGCTGTGCCCAGCAAAATATCTGGGTCAGAATTTTCACCAGAAGTGGAAAAAAAAAAAAAAAAAAAAAAGTCACTTCTAGTTTAGACACATAGTGCAGACAACCAGAAAATGTACCTGTCACTTCTGAGACAGATGCAAGCAAGCTCCTGACTAACTGTCCACTGCCAAAATAAATGGTATAAGAGGGTATTTGTTATGGTGTTACTGCCATATTTTTTACATTCTGATAAAAACAAAACAATTCCTGTCACTATACCCTCTGCTATTATTGTGCTTAAAAGGCAGCATACTTGCAAGTAATATCATTTTTGGCATTCAAAACACATAAAACTGCTATGGTCGTTTAACATTCCAGACCCTACTTGCAAGAATGCATAAGGGTGAATTCATATACTAAAAAATTGTATTCAAATTCTTTCTAAATTTCTCTGCAGTTTAAACTAATACTCTTTAATATGTTTCACTTCAATAGTATCACACATCAAAACCTCACTAATCTGCATTCCACTTGTGCATTGTACGAGTTGCTCAAAACTCCCTTCAGCTTCTTCCACTCGCCTTTAAAGATTGAATATAGAAAATTGCAAGTTATTATTGTATAAAAAGGTTTCATTTTTTACTGGCTGTGTTCCAGTTTGAACGTACTTACTGCTAGAATCCCCAGCAAAGATTGAGATGTGAATGTTGATGATGAAGAATGTCAGGTTATGCTCACCTCTGTGTTTCCCAGTATGATCCTTTATTACTGCAGGTGTCCTCTTGATTGTAAACTTCTTGGGGCATCAACCAGTTTTAGTATCATAGCATGCATCAGATGTTTTGGTAGCACTTACCAAAGAATAACAAAATCACAGATAATTATAGTCAAACTACAACTGTTAAAATGAATTAATGAAACATTTGTAGATTAACTACCCTCTGGTTTTCATTATTTATTCACTTTGACGCTAATTTGCAAAATTCTTTAATTCACCATAGCTCTCCCTATCATTAATGCAAATTAACAAGGATCTACTGTAATGTAGATATTATTATCTTCCCTTGCATAAATGCACACAGGCCTTTAATTAAAATATGGTGTATTTTTAAAATCAGATTACCAGGTATAATGAAAACAGAAAACATGAACAAAGTATTCAGCTATTTAGGTATTATGTAGGAGTATGGAAAATGACAGAGGTCATTCTTTTTGTGTTCAATAAAAATTAGTGAAATGAAAGGGAGAAATTTTAGTAAGGAGGTAGGAGTAAATGCAGATTTTCAGTAGCACTGCATTCAAACACATCCACTGAAGATCATTAACAGACCACCAACCCACCAGTGGACAGATTATACAGTTTTATATTATACACCCTAAGATAAGTTGTGGAGCTGAAAAAAAATAAATCTAAACAATGCTTTATATTTTGTAACATAGAAAATATCACTTTTTTCTCCCTATCAATCTAGCTTCTCTTTTTTTATACATAAATGTTTACTTATTAATGATAAAAATTATAGTGTAGTTACAGAATAACAGTACTTAAAAACATGAAGTTCTATAAGACAAAATTACACATTCATAGTAGAAATGTAAGATATTTTAAGTGGATAAAATAATAATAAGTAGTTCTCCTTTTTCTCCTTTCACTCTTACATTCAGTAGTTTTATTTTTTCCCATTTTCACAGTTGCACTTTTTACACTATTTCCATCAAGATTAACTAAAGAGAAGAACTGCAAAACACATCTGTCCTTTAAGAAATTAAGAGCAGGTCTCTTCTGCTGTTATCTTAGCTCTCCTTCAAGTTCGTGCTCAAGCCCAGATCTCCCAGTTGGACTCCACTACTTGGCTAACACTCTTGCTCAACTGCAGAAGAAAACGTCCTGATCCTCAGTCAGATTCACTGTCATGGCACAGCAGCAGAGCTAGCTCATGTTCAGTTCCCAACCCTATACGCTCTCTGTATGCAACAAATGGCTGACTGTTGCAACATGACTTGCCTATATACCTCAGACTTGGCCAGCCTCTGTTAGCTATATCTTGCAGCTGTTACTTTTCCATCCAGCAGCATTTGGATTTCTTTATTTATCTTTTGCACTGATTCTGAAAAATAGGAACACATTAATCTTGCTGAAGCTGTCTGCTATCTCTTGCCTCTCTGATCCTTATTCTCACTTTTCCATAGCTGTATGGCAGCATGGTCAGCCCCCTAAACAGGAGGAATGTCAGGGTGCTGTAGCAAGAGAAGGAAGACTGTATAAGCAACATAAAATGCTTTTCAGAGGGAAATGGTAAATGCTTATCAAGGAGGAGGGAAGGGGGAGATATAAAAGGGAAAAAATGTCATTGTAATGATAAATACTATTTTAGGATCAAAATAATAATAATAATAATAATCTGCAAGATGAACCTGAAATGAGAGAGATCCCACACCAGAGAGCACATGGCATAAAAATGTAGAGGAGGCAGGAGGCCGACAAAAAGTCAAGGAATCACTGGTTGAGTGAAAAGGGGGACAGAAAAGAATAATTGTCTCTGAAAGAGGGAAAGGGGGAAAGGGAGGAGCTGAGGGAGGAAGCTGCAGTGGGTAATGGAAGTCCAGACAATAGAGTTGGAATTTATGCATATGATGCATATTGCTGGAAGTGTATGTATAATTGTGGAGAATAGTCGGACTTATTAGCATCACTAGTAAGTGCCAGCCTTAGGCAAAAGAGAATTGAGCAGCTTGTTCTCATTTATCACTTACACAAACTCTGTGGATGGAGGTCTGTAAGCTTCATATGACAAGTTGCTGAAGGAGGGAGTCTTGTTGGTGGGATGGCCCTGTATTGGTGGCAGAACAGAATCTTGAGGGCCATCATGTCCAAGTGAAACCTTTTGCTTCATTATGTGTAAAGTAATTATTAAAATTCACCCCCTGAATACGATAATGAGTACATTATCATATGCACTTAAAGTATGTGCTAAACATATATGACTATAGTACTCAAATCATCACCCAAATCATGCTAAACATCACCCCAGGTAGGGAATAGGTAAGGTTAGGGTATAAAAGAGTATTAAGTGTCAGTGTAAGAAGGGAAGAAGAAGGGAAAAAAAAAAAAAAAAAAAAAGAAGAAGAAAAAAAAAAAAGATGATGAAATTGGAGTTAGGAAAAAGAAGAGCTGGGCAAGGGGTTGGGCGAGGGGGAAAACATTTGTCCCTTTCTCCTCCACCAAGACAGGGAGGGATACTTTCTTGGTAAGCTCTGCACCTTCACCTTTTTGTGAGGAATACCTGGGATAGGACTGTTATCATATATCACTTACTGTTGCAGTAACTGTGTTTATTAACAGCAATTCCAAATCTGTTATATCTGTCACCTTATTAAATAAATTCAACTTTTTGAAACTGTCTCAGTGAAACACTGGACTCTGTAACACGACAGTAATCAGGTAAACTCTTTCATCACAGGAATTGGAACTGCACTATATATGTACTTACAAAGTTGTTCAGTAGGTGTAGGATATAGTGATAGCTGGTTATCTTCACAGACATAGATCCTTTCAGGTAAGCATGGTAATACAAAATGAGTTTATAGACGTGAATATCCAGGGAAAGCATAACAAGTGAATCTTCTTTTGCTCCTAATGACATCTAATTAGGGACATTGGATATGTGTGATATGTGATATCGTATAACATTGATGATGATGATCCAGACATAAGCTGTAGCTCAGGGTTGTGTCTGTCTATTAGAAAGACCTGACAACGTGGCAATCAAAGCTGTGTAGCTACCTGATGAGCTGGTATTTGGCTTAGAAAGCTGAGGTCAGTTCAAACATCCATTGTCAACACAACCTAACTAAGACAACATTGTGATTTCAGAACTCTGAATGGCTACTTACTCTAGCAGCAACCTTTGACTGTGAATTTTACCTTTAGTATGGGAAATTAGGAAGCTGAATGATAATGGAGAAGTGGAGCTGCCTTATATAATAAAACATTTTTGACAGGGAATGATCTGAGTTGAGGTAAAGCCTGCAAAAATAAGTTGTCTAAAAACTACCTTCTATCTCCTGGAGGAGAAGTAATAATAATAACAACAACAACAACACAACAACAACAACAATGATAACAATAACAATAACAACAACAAAATAGAAGAAGCAGAAGCAGAAGAAGAAGAGGAAGAGGAAGAAGAGGAAGAAGAAGAATCAGTGCTAGAGTGAAAGAGACTCCTAACCTGCAGCTCATAAATACAGACAAAGAAGTAAAAGGTTATTTTTGTTTGTTAGTGATGTGTGTACCCTGTAGGGCTTCTCACCTGACATCAGTGAGCAGCCTTGTATTGGAATAAGTAAAGCTGCAGTAAATAATTTGCAACCACAGAGAATCAGGTTCACAATGTGTTAAATGTACTAGATTGTGAGTGAATGTGGTATTAGATTTGAATTCCAAATGAGTGCAGCATCATTTTTTTTCTTTCTTATCTGTCAGTTGGAAATTTGGAGACATTGCATGTGAAAAAGTATAATGTTACACTTATTTTGAGCAGTTGACAGACATGGCCAGAACTCTGATATGATTAATACCTCAATAATAGGGCTTCAGTAAGTTAGTCCCAAAAGATTCCCAACCTAGAAAGAGTGCCAAGATCCTGCTAATAGTTTAGTGACTTTTATTAGATAAAAAATTCTATTTTTAGCTTTGTTTTACCAAAGAGATTTAATAGTGTATTAAAAGAATTAAGGAGTTCCCTCATAGAGAAGTAAATTCAGAGAAACTAATTGCAAGTGCTTATGAATCTCATTTCTGACCAGAAATAGTCTGAGGTACCTTCATTTTCACATTCATTTCCTTACCAAGACTTTGAGCCTTTTTCCTTGAGATAAATATTCAGAGCTATGTATT
Organism: Stictonetta naevosa; assembly: GCA_011074415.1. NCBI lineage: Eukaryota > Metazoa > Chordata > Aves > Anseriformes > Anatidae > Stictonetta > Stictonetta naevosa. The sequence continues at coordinate 16,546,121 of CM021697.1, read as the reverse complement.
GTTTCTTCTTCTTTCCTTTTCTAGAACATCTGTGATTGCAGATGTGCTGCCACACACCTTGTAGGGAAAAGCAAAAGAATAAGCTCAAATGCCCAGAAACTCAGCAGCAAAGTACTGCCAAAACAAACATCAAAAAGTCATCATTCTTGTGTTTCTTTTCATGTCTGAAACAGGAACATTCAGGTCCCTTCCCTTGCCCTCACTGCACTCAAGGACAAAGGGTATCTTAATACTGACAGAACTTCAAAACTTGGAGAAAGGGCTTGGCTATGGATGCTTCCTTTCTGCATCAGCTAGCAAATAGAGAGCAGCCTTCCATATGCAATGGTATCATTCCAGGAATTATCCTGATACAGAGAATACGGTTCCAGGAATAATTAATTATTGGAAACATTATTTATTGCTTGTTTCACAGCAGTTTTATGAATGGGCCTGTGGGCTGAGCAGATAAGCAATTTTGCTGTAGATCCAGAGCTGAGAGTTCACGTCTTGCTCTGGCATTGTGCCAAAGACCACCAGCAAGCACCTGAGCTGTGAAGGGCTATCTAGTTGTTCACACTGCAGACTCACAGGCAGTAGCACAGGTGCTGACCATTTTTTCTGTACTGCAGCTTGTATCTGGGTTCAGAAGTATATATTACCAAGAGGCTCTGGCTGAAATAAGAACCCTGTAGAACTATGCATGCATGTTATTAGGAATAGTCCTTGTTCAAGAAATATTTTGTGTAATTAGAGAAAATTGGGAGAAGGGGGAATTATTTCATAGGACTTGTGAGAAACTGAACAAAAATACCTTAGGGGGAAAAAAAAAAAAAAAAAAAAAGTGTTGAAGTGAAGACAAGTAATCTCATGTCAACAGGGAGCAGCAGATTTAAGCAGCACTTTAAACTCAGTGGAGCAGCAAACAGTGAGTCTCCACAGGGATGAAGAGAGGGAGGGATGTGGTCACAAGGACAGTGCCCTTCAGTGTAACAGCTTTTATGGATGGGGAGGGATGAGTAATATGATCCAGAAGTAAAGGTGGAATATAATGAGATTTAGGCTGAAAGAGAGATTAAGCTATGTGTTAGTAAAAATTAAATGATATATTTGTAAGTGTTAAAGAATAAGCTAGATAAGAAATGGGGGAATGTTAAAAAAATCAAATCCTAAATTGTAGTCTGGAATACAGGGAAGAAAAAGAGGAAGTGAAGACTGGGAGTTGTCTTTGGGTATATTTAGATCAAACTTCCATAGCTAGAAAAAGAAGAAATGAGCCTTTACCACTTTACACATAATACTGAAATATATTGATTTTCCTTTAAAATTATTTTCATTCAGAATATAATTGTTATAAATGATAGTTTTGTTAAAAAGTAGATTAATCTACTTAATAATTATGAATTTACCTATTCATCTTCTTATTTTAAGAGGATTCAATATGCTTTATATGCCTAACTGAGCAATAGCTTTGTCTGAAGGATATCTCCAAAGAATGCTAGTGGCTGCTGTTCATCATCTGCTGGTGAACTGATCATGTGTATATCAAGTTCCAAGTGAGTTATGCTTAAGTTGTCTTAAACTGACAAAACTGATCAGATATGACAAAGTGGTGATTTTAAGCTTAAAAAAAAAAAAAAAAAAAAAAAACTTATTAACATTTTGATTGCGGTTTTAAATATTCCACCTCTTTTTTTACCCTGAGCTTCACTTAAACCTTGTATTTGAGCTGATAAATGAATGCTAGCATACATTCCCCCAATAGTGCTTTTAACAGGGACTCTCTCTGAAATTTAAACATTCCAGTAAATTGTTCAAACACTGTCCTGAAAGGTTAAACACAACTTTGAAATCCTTCTCGTGTTAGGAAACGCTGTCATAAGCTTTCAGCATAATTATAAAGAGGCCAAAGCCTTGAAACTAGAAATGTGTTATAATAGCCAATTTCATTGCTATAGTCAAGGTAATCATTACGGATCTAAATATCCACCACTGTGTTCATGGAGATTTTCAATTACTGCATGCATTTTTTTTCAAGTCTTGTAAACCATCTCATTTTCAAAGTTCCAGAAATGTTATTCATTACAGAACAAACAAACCAACAGTAGACTTTATCAACAGATCCTTCCGTCTAGTCACTGAGTAGCAGCAGTAGCAGCAATCTCTCCCTATGAAATGCCTTTTTTTTTAATGCTCAATAAAATCCAATGAGTATACACTAAATATTTAATACATATTGACTATCTGAGAAAATCTTTGTTCTCATCTTACTCCTGTTAATAGCTGCAAAGATAGATCTTATTTAAACTTACAGTGTTACTATAACAGGGTGTGTATTTATAGCAGCTCCCCCATTGTTTTCTCAAAACGCTGCTCAGGCTATACACAATAACTATTTCTTCTAAAAATGCCAGTAGCCCGAAACTCTTCCCTGTCTTCTTTACTGCCAGTAAAGCAGTTCATCCAGTGATCATGAAGACTCCACAGAGCCACTAGCAATAACACAGAGCTCTGCTTCATTGCTCCATTAAATATTTGTTAGATTGATATTCAGTTCTCAAATACACACTTCCATGCTTCATTCCTTCTCTCCTGACATCTGCTACTGAATCCTTTTCAGAACTGTAGTGCTCCAAAGGGAGATATGCTGCTGTGGATTTAACATAAATCTGGGAAGCAGGAGCTCCCCACATCTAATTTTGACTTTAATTTATATTTCCTTTATGTTAATCTTTGAGTATCTCAGTTTACCAGAATTTAACTTGTTAATAGCTGTGGCCTTGAAACTGTGTTAATACTGTAAAAGGGAGCTGTCCTTAAAAGCAATGCAGAAAAACCTAAAGGCATCTCCTGCAGAGAGACTACCACTCACCAGATCAAAAGGGCACTACTTGAAATATTCAATCTGCTCTAAAAATGGTAAGTAACACCTACACTACATTGCTATTAGAGTAAGAACACACCATAATAAATGTTAAAACAAATACTAATTTGCTAATTTATTAGGATTATGGGAGCATTTAGTTTTCACTCATGAGAGTGCTAATAATCCTATTGACTTGGAAAATTGTAGTTAAATGGAAGATATATTTAGAAATAATGTATGTAATTTCCGCATTGTGTATTTCAAATCCACAGAGAAGAGCTACTAAATGAGGCAGTGAACACCAGCAATGGGATATTGTATGATTAGACAGCTCAGAGATTACCTCAAATGGACATGATATACTGAGTTACTCACTTGCAAGATTAAACAAAAGGTACAAGAAGAGAAGTACATCTATTGCAAGACAATCAGTTAAAAGTTGAGACAGAGAATACCACAGCAATAAGAATGGCTAAAACATCAAAGGAGAGTGAAAAGCACTGTATGAGATACATCTACTCTCTGAAATAGGTTTATTGTTACCAGTTTCATAGAAAAACTATCAAGTGGAAAAAAATATGTTACGCAGGGTAGCAATCTAGCTCATTGCTCATGTTCAGCAGCATGGTCTGTATGAATTAAAAATCACTGAGCTGCTTTGTGACTGAGAAATAGCATTCTTCATGATCTAATAAATGGACGCATAATTAAAATGCAGTCTGCCATGCTTTGCATCAATCTAAAGGAATTCTGTCAAAAAATAAAATATCAATGACAACAAAAATAAAAATATGCCTTTGTGAGTTAATGTCTTTCAAATATGAATGTTTTACAAATCAGTGGAGCTCAGGAAAGGTAGTAAAATATATTAGTTTGGGCTTTTGTCCTCCATATTAATTGAAGTTGTCCAGTTTATTTGTCATCATTTTTGTTCAAGGAAAAGATAAAATAAAAATAAATTTTTAAAAAAGGTAAAAAAAATAAAAGGAAGGGAAAGGTATTCTGACTATCAGCTTCTCAATGAGTGCATACTCATTGGATTTTATTGAGCATATCAGCTTCTCTAAGACTTCAAGTTTCACTCTCTAAACAACCAAATTCAACAATGGGTCCTTCTCTTCAGGTCCAGTGTAGGCTTCTTGTATCCATCTGCATTTAAAACCATAAATACGTATATATGTGTATGTATATATAAAACAAGAAGGGACCTTTGCAACAATATGCCCAGTGAATTACTCAGTACTTTTTTTTCTTTCAATTTAGAATAGAATTGCTATTGAAGAAGAATTTTCAAAAACAGGCCCAAACCCTTCTTGCTATGAAGTCATAGAATCATAGAATGGTTTGTGTTGGAAGAAACCTTACAGATCATCTAATTCCAACTCCCCTGAGATGGGCAGGAACACCTCCCACTAGACCAGGTTTCCCAAAGCCCTATTCAGCCCAGTGTTGAACACTTCCAAGGTTGGGGCAGCTACAACTTCTCTAGGCAACCTGTTCCAGTTCCTCACCACCATCTGAGTAAGGAATATCTTCCTAATATCTAATATAAACCTAACCTCTTTTACTTTAAAATCATTACTCCTTGTCATATCACTACACTCCCTGAGAGAGTCCCTCTCCTACTTCCCTACAGGTCCCCTTTAGGTACTGGAAGGCTGCAGTAACATCTCCCCGGAGCCTTCTCTTCTCCAGGTTGAACAGCTCCAACCCCAATTGAGATTGCCCCAGCTCAGGTGTAGGACCTTTCACTTGGGCCATATGTAGACCTTCTTTGGATTTTCATTCTATGTGTGGGGGACTGTCTTTTTTCATTTGTTTGTTTTCCTATGATGTATAAAAATGGTGTATTTTATCCTTTGCAGTGTTCATATCATTTTGGATTGTTCAAGGTGATAGGGAGAAAAGGACTGCTATCACTTATTACTCCCTGGCTGATTTAGTGGTCTGAATTGTCAAGATCTCCAGCTAGCAATTTATTACCAGTCCTTTCTCTTTAGCTAATGTGTCTTCCATATGTGGAAAAGACTAAATACAACTTTCATTAAGCTGCAGAAGAAATTAAATCCAATCTTTAAGATCTGCCTCAGTAACAAAAGCTCTCCTCTTCCCACTGAATCTTACAATGTACCTGATACATTTCTCCTTAACACAATAAAACATAACATTATGTAGCTTATCCTGTAATTGTGTACATTAGTCATTATAAACTGTCCCTATCTGTAGCTACATATAAAACAACTCCCCTTGAATATCACCATGATTAGCACTAAAGCATTTAAACTTCAAGTATACAAGTACTGAAACCATGTAGCTTTAATATTTTAATTAATAGCAAATAAGAAATAATTTTTGATTTTTCAAAGTGAAATATATGAAAACAATCTTAAAACATGTCAAAATTTTAAACAGAAAAGATGATGAAACACTGCAGTGAAAATAAGAGAGTTAGGGATGAAAGAACTAGTTAGTTACAATGAATTGTTAAGGGTGTGGGTTTTTCTGGTGACAGATGGCTATTTTACAGAATACTGGATCTGCCAAATTCCAGTATAAAATTACCATGCACAGTACCCTTGTAAAGGAGATGAGAGGCTGAATAATTGCTGTTTAGCTCCAATTTCGCACCCGTGTAATTCCATATGGAAGTTATGGGATACAAGATGGGTAGAGCAGCTATGAATGGAAAGCTATGGCTAGTTTAAGAAAAGTAGAAAAACATGTCTGAATGCAATAAGGAGGTAGAGCCAGTTTAAAATCAAATGCAGACATGAGGGATAAAAGAAATCAAGGAAATAGTATTAAAAAAAAAAAAAAAAAAAAGTAGTCTTTTTAGTCTGACACCAGTAATCTACTTTAAAGTGTTTAAGATAATACTTTTTGTTATGTTCACAAATGTGATTTAAGTAATGAAGCTTTAAAAATATGAAGCTCCCTGCTGACTTGATCTGCTATCAAATCTCTACAACAAAGCAAAATGACACAGGTTGGCAAATCAGTGTTGTGAAAATTAAAATTCTCTATGCAGATCAACAACAGTCCTCCCTCTACCAGTTGTAGATTTACATTCACTTAAAATATTTTCAGATTTTAGTCTAACCACCATCAATGTCAGCTCAAAACATCAGTCTTATAATATTTGGTCCAACTGCAAAAGACGTGTTTACAGTAAATATCACCTTCTTTGTTTCAACTGTTTCTGTTACCGCTTCTTTTGCTGCTACATTCCAATATTAACACCCCAGTTCTAGACTGTAAATCCAGATTCTTAATTTGCTTCAATATGCAAAAATGGAAAACATCAGTCCTATTTCCTAAATGACTAATGGCTATGTTCAGTGCACTTTGTTCAGTGCACTAATGTTCAGTGCACTTCGGTAATCAACTAGATAAGTGAATTTAGTGCTAACATCAATATTCTATCAATTACATATGACTGAAGTAAACTCACTTTGAGACTTCACAGCAAATTCAATATAATTCAATAAAATCTGTACAAGCAAATGTATTTTACTAGAAGTTATATACCCAGTTGGACAAAGCATTCCCAATTGTTTAAACATGAAATACAGACTTGTGGGAATATTTAATTCAAGCAAGCTACTTTCAATGTAGTTTTCACTAGGAAAAGTTTCTTAAATCCAAGTTCAAAAACCACTGTATATAATAAAGCAATAAACCAATTACTGAAGCTAACCAGGTAGTGCTAAATGTTTAAGAAAAGTGACTTCACAACCAAAGTGTTTCTGGTTTCCTTCCTTCCTTCCTTCCTTCCTTCCTTTCTTCCTTCCTTCCTTCCTTCCTTCCTTCCTTCCTTCCTTCCTTCCTTCCTGCTTTCTTGCTTTCTTGCTTTCTTGCTTTCTTTTATCTTGCTTTCTTTCTCTTGCTTTCTTTCTCTTTCTCTCTTTTTTTCTTTCTTTTTCTTTCTTTTTCTTTCTTTTTCTTTCTTTCTTTCTTTCTTTCTTTCTTTTTCTTTCTTTCTCTTTCTTTCTTTCTTTCTTTCTTTCTTTCTTTCTTTCTTTCTTTCTTTCTTTCTTTCTTTCTTTCTTTTTCTTTCTTTCTTTCCTTCTTTCTTTCCTTCTTTCCTTCTTTCTTTCTTTCTTTCTTTCTTTCTTTCTTTCTTTCTTTCTTTCTTTCTTTCTTTCTTTCTTTCTTTCTTTCTTTCTTTCTTTCTTTCCTTTCTTTCTTTCCCTTCATTCTTTCCCTTCTTTCCCTCTCTCTCTCTTTCCTTCCTTCTTTCTTTTTTTTCTTTTCTTTCTTTTTCTTTCTTTTCTTCTTACTCTTTCTCTCTCACATATACACTTCTACAAGTGAAGTGCTCTAATTGTTTGCAAAGAATTCCTTCAAACAGACATACAAAAGGCCTTCTTTATGCCTAATCATTAAGGAACTAGCATGAAGGAGACCAGAGTCAATTCTCTGCTTTGAACCAGATCTAATAATGAGCAGAAGAAGTGGAGAAATGGGATCAGCCCACCACAAGTGAAACCGTAATCCCTATTTCATATAGAGATTATATGTGTCTCTGTGTGTATGGGCATGTATGTATAAACATACCAAGTTTGTTTCCTTTTTAAATCAGCAATGTTCATGTGTGTTTTTCTGAGAAAGTAATGGGGGTTGGCATTCATATTGTAGTTTTTGATTCAGAATCCACTTATAAATGTTTTAATCAGATTTTGTTCTTGAATAATTAAACTAGCACAACATTTTATCAGTTTCTGTTCATATACAGATTGCTTTCCCTTTGTTGCTTCAATAAATGGAGCAAGAGACACAATTAAGGTTCTACTAGATATACAAGAATTAGAAAAAGAAGATAAGTGAGAAAATAATTTTACCTTTCTCATGTATCTCATACTTCTATTAAAATGCTTAATTATCCAGACAGGAAGTACAATGTGTGATCGGCTACTAAATAATAATAATAATAATAAATAGAAAAAAATAAAATAAAATTTCATCATTGGATACATTATCATTTCTGAAAGAACAAAACTATAAAAGCACATGTGTTTTTCTTATTGTCTATAATCTCTACAGTGTAAAGAAAGCTTTTAGGATGGCACACATTTTAAATGTTTTAATATATATGTGGTGTTTCTGTGCAATAGTTATATGACCTAGAAGAATCATCAGTAAAACCAAGTCATTTTTGAATGTAAAAATTTTAAATTGTATAAAACTAGTTTTGGTTATGACTGTAGTTAGAGCTTACTACTTCAAACCAAGATTCAAGGAATTCTTCAGACAATCTATAACTGCACCTGCTGCATATCAAGGGCTTTGCAATTGGGCTGTACTGTGAGAAGGGGAAAAAAAAATCTCCAAAGGGAAGAAATTGAAGGTAGGTAAATTCAGATCTGAAATAAAGTGAAATATATGTAACAGTGATAGCAATTCATCATCAGAACAATTTATGAGGGATAGAGAATGTATGGGTTGCACTCTTTCTTTCCCTCTGTGCCTGCTCCCCCCATGGCCCCAATTTACTGGAGTTAATGAGAAGTATGAGCTTGACACAGGAATTACTAGGAAAAAAATCCATTTACAGCAAAATCATGGCTAGAATATACCCTGCCTACAATACTTAATCACTATGAACTCCTACATTCTTACAACCTATGAAATAGTCAGCTGGATAAGAACATAAGGATTTTCATGTTATTGGAAGAAATTATAGTGTTCTATAATATTTAATATGTTTTGATAACATTTAATTTTATTTAATAACATAATAAATATGTAGAATAAAATGTTGTCAAAGGCACTCAGTTAACTAAATCTGGACATTTGCCATGTAGAGAAGTCTGAAGGTAAGCTACTTCCCTTAGAATCAGTGAAATGAAATAGACCAGTCTACAGTTAAATTCATCTCTGCCTGAAGTGAACTTACATAATAGGTTGGATAGACTACAGTTAGAAAGTGTTTCCTCTTCTCTGTTGGCTACAGAGGAAACCTAGATGACTGACTGTTCTAAGCGGCTACACAGTAGATCTCTATGGCATTGGATTGTATCTTGTAAATAAATGGAGATAGCTCCGTATTGACCAATACTAACTTAATTTTAAGACTACAAGCATATTTGAGAACATCTTAAAGCCAAATTATTGTGTCTGTTTTGAATAAATCCTCCCTGATTTTATTAGGTAGTGACAAAATGATTATGGTGTTTATTATGGTGGGGTTTTTTTGTGTTCTTTTTTTTTTTTTTTTTTTCAGGTTTGATACACTGCTATGTATTTTTTATTCTGTCTTGTCCCCACTATAGATATTCCAGCTTCTCAGATTTTTGTTTCTTTGTTTGCTTTTTTGTTTTCCAGGTAAATGATTAGTATATTTAATATATCTGTTTATTCTGCAGTTAGGGCAGCAATAGTCTCACATATGTTGCCAGGTACACTTCTGTTTTTTCCTGAATACAGAGCTCAAAAATTTTGTCTATTTTTTGTTTTATCCTGATAAGAGGTATCATTTTGTACAGTAATCTAAAACTAGGAAATTTATACATAACAATGTATATTGATTCTAGAAGATACGAGAGTAGGTTCTTAGTCAGTATCTTTATGCGTCATTAACTTTATGTACTTTACCCCAAATACTAAAGTCACTTTTATCCCTCCACACTGTGTGTTGTGAAAGAGTCTCAAAGCTGCTTAATATAAAACTGAGTTATTTTATATCAGCCTGTTAGATAAGCACAGGCAGCGAAGGAAGGGAATGGAAAGGAGGAAAGGGAAGGGAAGGGAAGGGAAGGGAAGGGAAGGGAAGGGAAGGGAACGGAACGGAACGGAACGGAACGGAACAGAACGGAACGGAACGGAACGGAACGGAACGGAAGGGAACGGAAGGGAAGGGAAGGGAACGGAAGGGAAGGGAACGGAAGGGAAGGGAAGGGAACGGAAGGGAAGGGAAGGGAACGGAAGGGAAGGGGAAGTATCCATTTCAGTATTAATACTCAGAAACAGAAGTTTTTATTCCACAGCATGTTACTACCCCTAAATAAGCATAATACTCAATCATAAATAGTGGAATCACTATGTATTGGGAAGGGAGAGGAGGGGGGGAGGGGGGTTGTTTCTGTGAACCATTCCATATATATATAAATGATCTCTCTCTCAAAGTGCATGATCTATTCAATTTGTAAAGGCAGCTGCAATAGCTATTAATACAACAAAAAAATGCTTAAAATCTTATTTTTAAAAGTCAGCAATGCAAAGACACTTTTTTTCAATAACTAAATCTGTGCGCACTTGTAGGGAACCCAGTACTAAGAAATGCTTTGGACAAACAATGTGGCAATATTTAACATGAGATAAGAGTGGAATAAGCATGTCTGTATTCAGATAAGTGAGAAAATCATAGCAAGCTGGCTAAGAGATATGTACTCCTTGCAATACATAAGCAACAGCTTATGACTAGTGATAGGTTTTAAGTAGTCTGGTGTTCTGCCAAGGCCACCCACTCTAACTGACCTTGGTTCATGATCATTATAAGAATTTCTGAAACGTCTTCAAAATACCATCTTGACAATGGATGGGGTTTTCTACCCAGTAACTGCTTTCAACTTAAAATGATCCAGTTGACACCTTTCACTTCCAAAATTAGCTAAGCATTCTGCATCGGTGACTCTAAACGAAACATCAGGAAGGTCATGGGAAGCTGATCTATGCTTATTCATACACGTTTGATAGAAAGTTTGTATATAATGTGAAAAAAAAATCCAAGTCTGAATTTGGGAATCCTTGGCATAAAAGAGGGAAATATTATTATGTACCTTATTCAATAACTGACCGCTGTTTCATAATATAGCTTAAGTCTGTACAGAGTTTTTTCAAAGTGTTTTAAAGTTTCTCTCCTTCTAATTCTTCCACTGGAAAAAAAAAAAAAAAAAAGAGAGAGAGAAGCAAACAAACAAACAAAACCAACACATTTTGTCTTTTGCTCTTTTGTTATGTTTCTATTTGTCATTTCCCTGGCTTTTGATCTTGATACTGCCTTCTTTGGAGATATTTCAAGGCTTTTTTTGAGTAGTTACCAGAGTCTTATATTTTCCAGATACCATTTAGATAGAACATAACTAAAAAGCATTACTCTTCAGTTGCTTTTCCTTAAAACTAATCCATTGGAAAGGGAATGTGTCCATATAAGCACAGAGACTTAACTTTTTGAGGGATAGACAGTTAAGTCTCATGCTTCTATAAAATCATGCTCAGAACTAAAACACTGCTCACTTGCTCTGTAAAAAAATTACTTAAGGCCCAAGACCTGCTGGGGCAGCCCGTGAAAAATCCTTTAAAATATCTCCAATTGGATAGAAACTACATTTTCCTGATAATTATTTGATAAGATTTTTTATGAGGCAATATAAGAAATAATACAGCTTCTTTCCTTGATTGCTGGTGCTATTGTCTTGAATTACGTAATTATAGTATGCACAAGTCTGAAATGGTTCCTTTAAAACTGCTTTAGTTCCTTTAGAACTGCTATCAAAATCCTGAACAAAAGTGAATAATTACTGACATGAAATTCATCACAGAAATAACATACTCTAATTAACAGACACAAAGATGTACCCTGTAATATTTTAAGAATTATTTATTGTCATAAAAATATTATAGAATACATTTGGTGATTTGCATAGAGTTCGTTTGTTGTTGTTGTTGTTTTCCCGGTGGATTCCACAGTGAAATCATTCTTTCAGTTTATAGTTATAAACTGACATAAGTATATCTGACACTGTACTTTGTTTGTTTACAAATAACACAAAATCTCAACCAGAATAAATTATACAATTGACACACCTTTGTCACACTTTTGTTGGAAACTGCACAACACTTACTAGCTATCAAATGATGAGGGAAATGTAGATAAAAATAATAAAACCACTAGAAGCAATACTGAAAACATGAAAGACAAAGGTGATCTGAGACAGCCAGCATGGCTTGATCAAGGACATATTGTGCCTGACCAATCTGGAGTGACTGCATCACTCAACAAGAGAAGACTGACTAATATCATCTGCCTGGACTTCTGTAAGGTCTTTGACATGATCCCACATGACCTCATGATCTCCAAATTGGAATGGGATATTGTGGTGATATGGATTTGAAGGGTGGACCATTCAGAGGACAAGGAGTTGGCTTGAAGGCCACACCCAAAGAATGGTGGTCAATAGCTCTATGTCCAGGTGGAGACCAGTGATGAGTGGTGTCCCCCTCAAGGGTCTGTCCTGGGACCCGTGCTGTATAATAACTTTATCAATGACATATAGAGTGGGATCAAGACATGACACTAAGTTGAGTGGTGTGGTTGATACAACAGAAGGAAGGGATGCCATCCAAAGGGACCTGGACAAGCCTGAGAATTGGGGCCATGTGAACCTAATGAGGTTTAACAAGTCTAAATGTAAGGTGCTGCACCTGGGTTGGGGCAACCCTAGACATGAGCAGAGAGAACTTATTGAAAGCAGTCCTTCAGAGAAAGACTTGGGTGTTCTGGTGGGTGAAAGGCTTGACACGAGCCAACAGTGCGCACTTGCAGCCCAGAAGGCCAACTGCATCCTGGGCTGCATCAACAGAGGAGTAGCCAGCGGGTCAAGGAAGGGCATTGTCTCTTTCTGCTCTGCCCTTGTGAGACCCCCCTTGGAGTCCTGCATCCAGGTCTGGGGCCTCTGGCTCACAAAGGATGTGGGGTTGTTAGAACAGCTCCAGAGGAGAGCCATGAGGATGATTAAAGGGCTGGAGCAGCTCTCCTATGAAGAAAGGCTGAGAGAGCTGGGGCTGTTCAGCCTGAGGAAGAGAAGGCTCCGGGGTGACCTTACTGCAGCTTTTCAATACTTAAAGTGAGCTTATAAAAAAGATGGAGAGCTACTTTTTGCTCAGTCAGATAATGACAGGATAAGGGGAAATTATTTTAAACTCAAAGAGGGGGGATTCAGATTAGAGGTTCGGAGGAAATTCTTCACTCAGAGGGTAGTGAGGCACTGAACAGGTTGCCCAGAGAGGTCATGGATACCCCATCCCTGGAGGTGTTAAAGGTCAGGTTGTACAAGGTCAGAGGAAACTTGACCAAGTGGGTGGCATCCCTGCCCATGGCAGGGGTGTTGGAACTAGATGATCTTTAAGGTCACTTCCAAGCCAAGCTGTTCTATGATTCTGTAGTTATATAATTAATTCTACCCCTCGAAAACTGCACATGGTTTTATCCTCCCTATACTAAAAGGGAGGATATATATACTATACAAAGACTAGAAAATGACCAAGAGCAGAGATAATAACAACAACAACAACAAAAATGTTTTCATGTAGAAAAGACAAAGATCAAGGGTCCTTAATGAAAGAGACAATGGAGACAGGACATCACTGTCTCATGTGTGGGTAAAGAAGAAGAACAGGGAACAATTATTCACTAGTTCCCATGCCAAAAGAACCTGGCCATAACCAATGAAATTATTTGAAAACAGGCTCAAAAAAAAAAAAAAAAAGTCACAAAATGTTTTGTTGAATTGAAAACGGGATTAGTTTGGTATATTGGGGAAAAGTCCATCAGCAGCTACTAAAAATGAGTCTTGTGCCTAACCAGAGGTTCTTAATCCTTATGATCGCATGAAACTGATAGGATATAAAAGAAAAATTGCTTTATAATATTTTCCATTTTCCCTTAATCTTTCTCTAAGATTTTTCTGGTTACTACTGCTACGGGCTAGCTATTGGGCTAGACAAGCCTGTGATCTGACCCTGCTGTGCTCTTAGACTACAGAACAGCATTGTTTTCCAAGCAGAGAAAGACAGAAGGAAGCCTAGTGGTATCTATCATAAAATCTTTACAAAAAATAAATAAATAGGGATTAAATTGTTTGTGTTAACTGATTTTTGTATTTACACCATAGCGTTATCATTATTTATGCTTTAATTTTGTTTTTCAACTTTGGATGTTTAAAGTTGGTTTCATTATCATTCCTATTGGAGAATATCTCATGTTATTTGTAGTTCGAATCTATTGGACTTTACTTCCGTCTTATTTCCCAAAATATATCAATCAGTATAGGAAGTTCGATGTTATAAAGCAAAATTTTGTTTCTGAATTTCTAAGAAGCTGGTCAAGTTACATGAGGTGTAAATTTTCAATTTAAATACCTGGTGTAGAGGCTAGATTCATTCTACCTAAGTCATCTGAAATTCCACATGCTGAACAAGCAAAAAATATTCAGGAGATCATGGTATGGTCCTAGGGGGCAATTTCATTTTCAGTTCTACCATATTTTGTTTTTCTCAATTGATTAAGACCTAGAGATAAGTTACTGCATCCCTTTGTGCCTTGCTGTAGGGTCTGGGGTTTGGTGAGGAGCTCTGGGGCCACCAGAAGATGGAGACACTTGAGTACGCTTCATTTGGATTTGTTTTTGGTTGGTATTGCTTTTGTTTTTTTGTTTGTGTTGTTTTAGAAATGGACCATGTCTAAGAGGTTAGAAAAGCAGCAGTTTTAAAACCAAATTGTTTGCTTTCTTCAAGCCTTCTTCCTCAGCTAAATGGGGGGAGGGTGGAGGGAGGGGAGGGGAGGAGGGAAAGAGTGACAAGGGAGACAGAAAGAATTAGAATTACACAGGTTTTTCATTTTATTTCACTTTTTAGTAACATAATCCTGAGGCAAATACTCAGAGAATATTCCTTTACTCACAGAAAATAGCATTTATGTCTGAATCAGCTCAGAAGTCGTAGTGACTCCCTGTCGATTTTTTTAATAGAGAAGGGAACTGAAATCAGTCCTCATGAATAAAAAAAAAAAAAAAAAAAAAAAAAAAAAAAACAAAAAAGGAAAAGCATTTGCTTTCCACAAAAAAAAACAAACAAGAATAAAATAAAAACAAGTTAAGTGGGTGCAAGACTTCCCATTTTTAAGAGATTTTCTTCTGTAATATATTTTAAAGCTTAAGTTGCACCAAATCTCATAATAGATCGGCAGATATTATACCTGGAATTTATACACTGAAGTCTAATTTTTTTCTGAACCTTATCCTGATTTCATTGAAACCCAAAGCTGTTCTTCTACTAGCTTCAGTTGGATCAGGCTCTTCTGATTTGAAGCTATCCTATGTCAAGTTTGGAATAGTTCTTTGTGCAACGTGTGCCAATGAGGAACTGAAAAACAAAGGTAAAGCAGTGGCTGAAAGATGCTTACAGTACACAGCACTCTGTCCAGGCTGCGGTCCACATTAGAGGTGCAGTTAGAAGAGTTGCACATGCAATCATAAACATAATTCCTTCAGTGCTTTTATTTCTAGTTGTCAACTGGTTTTTTGTTGTTGTTTCTATTTTATTTTATTTTATTTTATTTTATTTTATTTCTTGTATTTGTCCGTCACCTTCTTTCAGGTAAATAATTTTAAAAATTAGTACTAGAATTGTTTTTGCTTGTATCATGCTGAAGAAATATATAACTGCTATGGGTGTTCTTCTGTTCAGGTTCATTCAGATGCTGCCCCTGTACTAACAGTTTATTGCCAGCAGGCATTTTCCTTCATCTTATGCCAAGGTTACGCATTAAATGAAACTTTATTCATGGCATTTGTTTTACTATTGGATTGTGTTTTGTATTCATGTCAAAGAGACACATGAGAACAGTAGACTTTACCAGGAATTTTCAGAAAACAGCTATTGTCTTTATTTCATATTTGTACCTGAATACAAAACAGATATAAAAAGTAAACAGTATATGGACAAGATGATACACTGCATGATGCATGTAAAGCTAGACTGGACAAAGCGTTAGAAAATACTGCATAGTGTACGCTGGGGAATGTTTGTGTGCTAGCAAAGGAACAACCTAGAAAATGTGTTAGATTTTATCAGGCTCTAGCATCTATGACTCAGAAAGGCTTGTTGCTCTTTAAAACTGATCACGTGTCTAAGGAACTATTGAGGGCTAGTCCTGTCAGTACTTACTTATCTTGTACTGTTACCAAGCCTATTCTTGGTGAAGTTTTCTACATGCATGAGCACAGATGAGGGATTTGGGAGCCCACCCTTGGCAAAATGTCCTGCATAGCAACAGTCATTAATATATTAACACTACATATTAACATATATAGATATGTTGGAAGAGGACACTTGAAATTGTCTGGAGGGCATTAGCCCCAGTTTTATAACATTAAAGAGTAGGATGATGGCAATAGTTGCATGGATGAAGCAGGCACCAGGGGATTAACAAGAGAATTTGAAATAAATGAAGAGTCATCTTGAAAAGTGGTATATGAGGAACATGAAATTTTTTAAGGGGGGAGAGACCCCAGGGAGCAGACAGTGCCGGTGGTGCTGTTTGCAGCACCAGGGCCCCACTGGGGTGCACTGGTACCGCCAGAGCTACTATGGGCGGTGGGCACAGGGGCAGTGGGAGCACCCCTAGAGCAGACGCACCTGCACCATCTGAAGGAGAGGTGTGAGGGGCACCAGCACATCCAGGGAGAGTGAGGGAATGTGTGCGAGTGTGTGTGTATGTGTACATGAACATATATTAGAACCGTTCAGGGTTAGTTATGATCAAAAAATGTGTATGTGTTTATTAATATTCTGTGACTCATATTGTGGGCTGTATCTGTTGTAATACTGACAATGATCCTGAATCTGTAGTTCACTGACTGCTAGTTAATTGTGTTAATAAATCAATAAACCACTTTGATCTTGATTTGTTTTACACTACATGAGCAGGGTAGCGTTTCTCTGCAACGAGGACCACAAATGGAAGCCTACGATATTTCCCTGAAACCCTGGGCCTGTGTTGATTGTTAGATAAGATAAAGGCATATTCAACACTCCTGACATTTGTTAGGTTTGACTTTGTCCAGTCACTTAGAAATTATCGAGGGAAGCTGGAAGTTTACATCAGCAGAGTCTGACAAATACACTGTATTTCTATAGCTAATATTAAAATTAAGCACTTTCACAGAGCAAAATCTGTCAGCAGCTTGCTGTCTATTTCTGTGTTCAGACTTTGCTTACTTGGCCCAATTAAGAAGACAGCCTGGCCTTAATAAATACCACGCTCTGAAGTATTACCCTTCCAATATGCTTGTTATACCACATTTTTACTACTTTATGCTTTCATTTTGCAGTCATTTTCAAACAACATTTGTTAATGTTTTAATGAATCTCTTTCCTCACTATCTACACAAAAGATTCATTTAAATATACATCCGTTCAACAGCATTTTAATCATAGTTATGTTCTTATTGCAATTTAATCTTACAGCTATTAACCAAAGTATCTGATGTCAAAACAATGCTAATATCTAGTCCAAAAGTTCCAACAATAACCATTATAGTATCTTATGCTTTTTCCCCAATTAACCAGAACCTCTCCTACTTAAAAATCAGTACCACAAACTATATGTCTACAGTGTACTTATGCTAAGTAAACTACAGCTGCCTAGATTTTTCCTTCCTTTATCCCTGTAAAGCTAAATACTCAGGTTTATTAAAAAATCACAATTTTCCCTACTTTTCTATTCTAGCAATAACATATTTACCATCCAACAGTATACAACAATATACATGTGGGTGCATCCAACATTATACAATACATGTAGGTGCAGTAGAGACCTCTGCTCTGGAGCAGGTGAGTGCACACCCACTGGCCACTACAAACACCTTATCAAGTTTGCTTTAGTCACTTCCAGTGAAGGGCAGTCCATATTTTTTTCATATTCAATTCCATACTTTAAGACTTCTCAATATGTACCCTAAGTGTTCTTTGTAGAAACAGGTTGTTCTCTTCCTGTGTCCATTGTATAATCTTTCACACGGAAGCGTTAACATCTCTACTCAGTCTTCCTTTCTAAGGAAGAACACACCAATGCTTTCAACTCACCTTGAAATTTCTTATTGTATATCTTGGTATCTTCTGGATTCTTCCCAATTTATCTGTCTTTCTCCAATAGCATTTCTCAGAAAATATACAGAGTTGTATAAAACTTCATCCATCCAGATCCTATATTTGCTAAGATATCCTAGAATGTTCCTTTTCATTTTTGGAAGAATATAATATCATTGAATTAGATTTCAAGATTTTGCTGAAATAATTAATGAAAACATCAAATAGATTCAGGCTCAGAGAAGGATCCTGCAAGCCATCACATGATATTGCTACTGAGTGGACAGTAAGTAAATAATACTTCCTCCAGGATCAGAGTTTTCCACAAAGTTGTACATTCATCTGATTTAGTTTTCATGCAGAACAAACAATTAGTTTATAAAAATGTCACCCGGAGTGTTGCAAACTTTGCTAAAAGTCAGGCTGTATCATATTTAGTACTTCCCCTATCATCTATCAAGGCAGTCAATTTATGAAGGCAATGTATTGAGATACAGTATGGGGTTTAGCTTATTTCTGTCAAAGAGCACCTAAAACCCTTCACCTGTCCCAGCCTGAAGGTAGATAACATAAAAAGCAAAAATATAAATGAACTTAAGGGGATTCTACTGAACTCATTGACTTCTCTCCTCCTCTGAAAGGGCAGCTAGTTACTACCCACGAGCACTCTGCCATTGAAACCAAGCTTGGCAGTCCCTTGTGGTAAAGAGAAGCCTTCCAGAAATGGATGGTGAGTTTGCACCATTTATTAACACCTCTTGAAATCAATGACAAAACCATAATAGAAGTAAGCAGCAGCAGAGCCAGGGCTTGATCTAAGCTTGTGCTACTTCTCTTGAAATATTTTTATTCGTAAATCATTTTAAGATTTGATTCATGCTGAAAAGCTGGATAATTCTTTTAATGCATGAAGTTTATAATCATCTATATCCACCCTGCTTCATCAGTTACATTAATCAGAGAATAACTGTTGTGCAGCAGCTCAAATGACTTAGTAAATTGCATAAGCAGGAATTTACTTTTTCTTTTATCTCCTAAATGCTGAATAACAATTATTTAGTACATGAACAGAGCTACACACAGGGTAACACAGCCTTAACCCCTTTGAGAATCACTTCTAATCAGTTTTACTATAATTTTGCCTGCTGTGTGGAAAGCTCTAGTATATAGAGAGAATGTTTGTGTCAGTTTGTTAAATCACAAGCTAAGTCTCGAATGAAGAGAATGATCACAATAAAGAGCACAGATTTTAAAGATACAGAAAATGAAGGCAAATGCAACACATTTGGTCGATCACCATCATTGTATTAGATCTTCACCACTTCAACAGCTCTCTCACTCCCCCGCCGTAAAGGGGAATGGGGGAATGGAGGTTATGGTCAGTCTACGGCACTTCTTCTCCGCCACTCCTTCTCTGTCACTCTCGTCCCCTGTGCTGTGGGGTCCCTCTCACGGGATACAGTCCTTGGTGAACTGATCCAGCGTGGGCTTCCCACAGGCAGCAACTCTCCAAGAACTGCTCCAGATATGGGTCCGTACCATGGGGTGCATCCCTTGGGAGCAAACTGCTCCAACCTGGATTCCCCACAGGCAGCAGCTCCTGCCAGATCACGTTCTCCTGCATGGGCTCCTCTCCACGGCCTACAGGTCTGGCCTGGAATCTGCTCCGGCAGGGGTCTTCCACAGGCCGCAGTCTCTGTCGGTGCAGGTCCACCTGCTCCACCGTGGTCTCCTCCACAGGCTGCAGTGTGGAACCCTGCTCCACCGTGGTACTCCATGGGCTGCAGGGGGACAGCCTGCATCACCATGGTCCTCACCACAGGCCTCAGGGGACTTCTGCTCCAGCACCTGGAGCACCTCTCCCCCTCCTTCTTCAGTGACCTTGGTGCCTGCAAGGCTGTTCCTCACTCCTCTCACTCTCCCAGCTGTTGTGTGATTGTGTGACGCAGAGGTTTTTTTGTTTGTTTGCTTTTTTTTTTTTTTTTTTTTTTTCCTGTGTTAAATATGCTCACACAGAGGTGCATAACAACATCACTTACTGGCTCAGCTTTGGTCAGCTGTGGGGCCCTTACCAAACATGCGGCACCTTCTAGATCCTTCTCACAGAAGCCACCCCTATGGCCCCCTGCTACCAAAACCTTGCCATGTAAACTCACTACACACTCCTGGATACAACTCACCTGATTCTGAAGTTGTTGCCCAAAGCAGCTCAAATGAATTGTCCTCTAAAGCTGCCTTTTTTTTCTTTTTTTTTTCTTTTCTTTTTTTTTTTTTTTCTTTAGCCATAACTGCAAAGTAACTTGGGAAAATACACTTAGATGCAATCTTCTAAAGTTACGTTCAACTGATGTTAGCCAAGATAAGCACACCCTGTGTGTCTCCTTCTCAAGATGCAGAACAGAGAGTCCCATTCTATGGGTTGACAACCCAGTGGACAAATATTTTTTATATTTTTTAAGAAATAAGCACCAATGATGCTTTGTGGATTAGCACATTTTCCCTTGGCTACTATATCTTGGGTGGGAGCTTTTATAGGCTTTGGCAGATATGCCTTTTCTTTGTATGTTGAAGCTCCCCAGTTAGGTAGTCAGGAGTGCAAGAAATGTAGAAGGGGAAGCATGATTTAGCATACTCACTGGGCACTCAACAGGAAAGAGCAAGAAATATGAATTTAGACTACTGATTAGGTACTCGTCAGGGAGAAGTCTTAGATTCTATTCTCTCCTACCTTGATTATTGATATTTTAATATTATTTCTAAATAAAAATATTTAAACAGTTCAGGAAGCAACTTATAGGTGACATGTATAGGTCTCAAAACAGAGTCAGCTCACTTCCACACAGCTCGTTGCTCAGCTAAATGAGTTCTCTTCATAACAGTGATTTCCACTATAATTATGTTAAGGTTTTATAGTAATCGTACTGCAGCAACACAAACTTCTAAAAATACCCTTGTGATTTTTTACATGTTCAGCCAGATTTTTTCAAGGCATTGGGTATTTATTGTCTCTTCAAAATATATTCATATTCATTTAACATAGCCAATTATGAGTTGCCTGAGGGGTTTACATAAATGCTTCATCAACCCTTCGGAAGTTAGTCCCATTAAACATAAATGAGTCCAAGCTGGACTTGTTATTTTGGTAGTTTCTGAACTTTCCCAGTGGGCACTTAAATAAAATAAAATAAAATAAAATAAAATTAAAAAATGCAGCTATTATACATTAAGAGAAGTCTTTTTCTTTGTTCAGGACTATTTCCTTTCTTTCTTTCTTTCTTTCTTATTTTTTCTTTTTCTTTTTTTCTTTTTTCCTTTTTTTTTTTTAATAGAATAAAAATTTAAAAAGCATGCAGCCCAGCCAGAATTTGCTGAAATCTCTGGCTTATTTTGCATTTTCTATTCCAGCAGTGTAAAATACAAGTAAATAAATAAATAAAGCAGTAAAAGAAAGGGGCAAAAAAGGAGTCAAATTGCCTTTGGTAGCCACTAGAAGTACAATACAAATAAAGAATGCCAACAAGCAATCCTCCAAGAGTCTGAAAAGTATCTTGAAGCAAAGAAAACAATATTCCAGCTCAAGTTCCTATTTTAAAAAGTTTATTGCAATTTGAGCATTAGTCAGCATGAATCTCATGTGATTTCTTACACTTAGCAGCATGAAAAATAGTAAATGTGATTCTAATGCATTACGGTACTAGAGCATATGCTTAAATAAATCTACCTCTAGACAACAAAGAGACAAAAAGTAAAATCAAATATCTGCTTAAGAGCTTTCATGAATGAAAAGATAAACACTTTAAGAAAAAAGTTACTTTCAGGGAACATTTTCACTGCCCTACAGAAAAGAAAAGAAAGGAAAGGAAAGGAAAGGAAAGGAAAGGAAAGGAAAGGAAAGGA
>CM021697.1:16448723-16524501 GCA_011074415.1 Stictonetta naevosa | reverse complement strand
AAAGGAAAGGAAAGGAAAGGAAAGGAAAGGAAAGGAAAGGAAAGGAAGAAGAGTTTAAGTGTTTAAGTTCCTACTATATCTGCTTTGCTTTACTCTACGCCATGGGGATCTGTTATTTTACTACATTAATAAATGGCAACTAGTATCACCCATCCAGTGTTTTTCTAGTGAGTTATTGTAGTAAGAGACAATGAAGGTAAAAGTCATTTGGAAAATGAAAAGCTAAACCCTCTAACAAGGAAGAGGCTGAAAAATAAAGGGAAAGAAAAATGTTAGCTATTGGTTTTTCATTCTCATTGCTCTTGCTATTATATTAGTACTTTAAATATGTGCTATTTTTTTCTGAAAAAAAAAATCATTTAGTTCCTATGATTTATATACTGTTCATTTTTTTAAGTCTCCTTTTTTTTTTTACTCATTGAACCCAAACCCATAAACTGTAATGCTTTAGCAAAATGACGAATTCTGCTAATTGTAGACCATTTCATGGTGTTCCACCTAAATGAGAAACAAAAATGTATCACCATTTCTATATTTTTTTTTGTTCTCAGTGTTGTAGCTGACTTTTTCATCTTTGTGTAACCATTCAACAAGCTGTCTCAAAAAATCGTAACAGACTTTGGCAGTAAGATGTATGTTATCCATGCTTAAGTGAAGATCTTGGCCTAATCATTTTCTATGCCATACATATGCATTTTAAGTAAAGTGTAAGTAACTGGGACTGTTATTAACTACAGAACAAATGCAAATGGATTACATAATGTATTTCTGTAGTGCATGTATTTTGAGCCAATTAAACGACCTTTGAAAATTACTCAGATGTGTGAAAATGCCATTTACTGTAATAGGAATCAGCCAAAGAAGGTGAACCATAGGTGAGCCTTAATACTTCTTAAATTTTCAAAATCTAGGCAACATTCAAAACCTGTGATGTGAATATGTAATCACCTTTAAGAAATACATACAATATGCATGTGTCATACGAAAGTGTTAAGCTTTGTTGCCTTCACATTTAAATCAACATTTTAAAACATTTTTTTTATATGATAGCACATTTATCTCTAAACAGAAACTGAAGGAAAGGCTTGGTGTTATAAAATATTATGAAATTATTATTTATTAATGTTACCTGAACACAAGCAAAACTTTTGACAATATATAACATATAAAAAGTTAAAAGACACTGGCTCAAATATATTATAGTTTAAAGAACAATGCAGAAGGCAATGACTTATCTGGAGACTGAAGATATTTTATGATAGAGGTGACATTCAAGTATAAAGTTAAAATTAAATGTTCACTTAAAATATAGATTCAAGAATTTGGAAAAAATAATGTGCCTATTTGTCAAACTTTCCACTTTGTATTGGGCTTACGTGGCAAGTTTTTGGTAGCAGGTAGGAGGCTGCCTGGGCAGCCTCTGGGAGAAGAATCCAGAAGCTTCCCCAAATCAGATGAGTCAACTCCAAAAGGGACCCATGCTGGCCAGAACCAAGCCAGTAAGTAACACTGGTTGGGCCTCTGGGGGAGCAGATTTAAAAAAGGGGAAAAATAAAAATAAAAATAAAAAATGCTGCACAACAGCAGTTGGGAGAGAGAAGATTGAGGAGGGCCCTGCAGAACCCAAGGTCAGTGCAGAAGGAGGGCAGGAGGTGCTTAAGGCACCAGAGCAGAAGTTCACCTGTGGCCTGTGGAGAGGCCCCTGGTGGAGCAGGCTGTCCCCCTGCAGCCCATGGGTCCCACATGGAGCAGATCTCCATGCTGCAGCCTGTGAAGGAGCCCCCGGTGGAGCAGGTGGATATGACTTGCCCTTTGTGAATCCATGTAGAGCATTCCTGATGATTGTTTTTTTTCAACTTCATTGGGGTGGAAATGTTTTCTAGGATTAGCTGTTAATTGGATCATTGATTAGATTTATTATGTAAGTTATTTTTTCACCCTGCAAATGATTAGAATTAGAAAATAGAAAGGATTCTCCCAATCTTACTTAGAATTAATGATGAAGTCTTGTGTATTAAGTATTAGCTAAGACTCTTATTGCTTATTTTAAATTGTTATAACTGCATAGACCTCTAGAAAGAGACCAGTGGCTCAAATAAACCTCAAATAGTACAAATGTGTTATCAGAAAATATTTAGCCATTCATGTCCACAGCTTGACAGGTGGTTGGAAGCTAAGATGCATTGAAGGGAAGATCAAAATATGAGTCCATAAACCTTAGAGACACTGTGATTTTGGGACTGGTCTTTCACACCTTTGTCTCACTACCACAACCCTTTACATTCACTGCAAGTGTACAGTCTCAAGTGTAAGCTTTGACTGGTATCAGACAGTGGTCAATGTGAAGCTTCAGTGCTGCAGAAGTCTTGCATTAGTCCATAGTAGCAGTGAATCATAGTTTTAGTTGAAATGTTTTAAGGTCCATGTTATATATGTTCCACTTGTTAGAAGCACTGTATGAATGCATCCCCTGCATGTCTATTTCTTGTGTACTGCATTTTTAGAAATCCTTCAAAACCAAGGAATTGTGCTTATAAAGTTGAACTTAAAGAATGAAGTTAAAATTGATCAAATATAGCAGAATCTACAGAGTGAAAACACTGAAGAAATATTGCATCAACTCTAAAGTGGGCATCTGCAAAGTCTCCAACTAGAATCCTAATAATCAATTTAAATGAAATCTAAACTTTTCTCATTTACAGAAGGTAAATTGAGCAGAAATGTACAAATATGAGTACTGAAGATAACTGGACTTATGTTTGCCTTGTTATTACATGATAATAAAAATAGACAGGAAAAACTAAGCAATTTTGTAAAAATCAGTGTCAGAGGTGGGCTGTAAAGAGTAATATTTGTAAGCGTAGCAACAGGACTCCCCAGTCTCTGCAGTGAAAAGCCGAAATTCATCCCTACAAATGGATGCCTTAGAAATTAATCATGCTCTGAATTTCAGTAGCATATCACTTAAGGCCAAAAGAGAGCATTTTGATCATCTGCTTTACCTTCTATGGAGCCATATTGACATTTTTTTTTTCATTACTTTAATGTGTCTGTGTGTGGAGTGCCTTCAGTGAAATTGTCAATGGAAGTTTCATTTCCATAGGTTTTAAGGTCAGAAAGGACCATTTTAATCATTCTGTCTGACTCCCTACATAACACAGAATATTATTTTTACCAAGTGATTCTCAAATCAAGGACATGACTTATGGTTGAGCTAGATAATATCTTCTGGAAAATAACTCAGTCTTGATTTCAAATGCTAGAAATTGCACCATTCTCAGTAAAATGACCTCACTATTATTCCTCTTCACCTTTCATTTGTAATTGCAGCTTATCTTCAATATTCAGCCATTTTATTATGTTATGTTACGCTATATTACATTACGTTACGTTACAGTACATTATCTACTTAAGAGACCTCAGAAAAACTGAGATGGTTTATTTTTTTATATTTTCACAGACATTCACCTACCCAGAGCCAGTCAGTGTTTAATCTTCTTGCCACTAGCATTCCGTAAGTTAAGCATATTTGATGACGATTCTTCATTCTATCAGTGCCACTTTCTTGCACACAAAAACATTTTCAGATATTTTTCTTTTAAAATTAATTTGGTTCATATTAGCATCTCTCTTTGTCAATGTCTATCCAGAAAAAGAAGGCAAAAAGTCCTTTTAACTGTAATAATCCTGTAAAAACACCGTAATGAAAGAACTTGTGCATCAATACTAGAATTTGCTGTTAATTTTTTTGCACATACTTGATGTTTCACACACATGCCTAAAATTATTCATACTTAGTTCAACATACATGTAAGAACAGCCTGGTCCAACTGTTCCTCAGAGCAAATGAAGCCAATAGAATCACCCTAAAATGACAACCACAACAGCAACAAAAAGGAATTAGCATGCTGTAAAGTGGGCTCTTTAACCTTTTAAACAATATCATGTTATTAATAGTAATATTTATATCATTTAAAAAAAAAAGGGAAAAAGAAAAAAACAATAAAGTGAAAACACTTGTTCAAAGTCAGGATGAAAAAACAGATTGTGGAGACTAATTTTATCAGTATGTCTATAAACAATTAAATCCCTACAATAACTGATATTATTTTTTGTAATCATAACTGTGTTGCAAAAGCCTGCATCACAGTAGCTTTGTCCATAAATATACATATATACATAACTGCATTTATGCTTGGAGTTCTTTTCTGTTGTAAAAAGGGTAAAACAAACATATCTGTGCTTTGGCAGACTAAGCCTAAAAGACACTGAAAAAATAATACAGTGGGCTGGTGAGTATAGTCCCATAGACTCAACAGCATGAGAGGGAAAAATTAAAAAAAATACAAAGATGTTCCTAAATCAACCAAAAGAATATATATTGTAAATGCCATTTCTTGAGCTGCATGGCAATGTGAGTGTCTTCTTTGAAAGAAAAATTGTCTGTACATACAAGAGAATTAACAAGTGGAACTCCTTAATCAATAGAATTGTAAAGAGTTTTTCACCAATATAGTGTTTGAACAAGGCAAGATAGATATTTAAAGTGGTGGTTGGAATAGCGTGAGCAACAGACCTTGCATTGATCTTCTGAACCACAGCAATCTCACTGAGAATTCACAGATACTCAAAATATCTTGTTACTGTCAGAGTAAATCTGGACATCAAAGTTTAAATCAAAAAAGTACTAAATTATTCACATACAAAAATTTCTGGAAACAATGAATGCAGTGTAGCAAACACAGGACAATAAGAAAGACTAGACAAAAATAACCCAGTGCAGTGCCCAACAACCAAACATAAATAAATATTGAATGTTCTTTAAACCAATGAAGACCCCATATTGATGCCCACCCCATTATCAGAGTCACAAATTAGATAACTAATTTACACTAATCCAGACTTACACATTGATTTTTTGATAATGTATGCATTGACAGACTAGCCTGATGAGTTCCAGAGCTGATTATCACACCGGAGTCCCAGTGTTGATTTTTATTTCTACACCTCCTCTTTTCTTTCTTTCTTTTCCAGTGATACTCTCCCACAAATATGCACATGTGCCACAGGACAGGGATTGAGCTTGTGCTGTGTTTTACATCC
Source organism: Stictonetta naevosa (assembly GCA_011074415.1). Classification (NCBI taxonomy): domain Eukaryota; kingdom Metazoa; phylum Chordata; class Aves; order Anseriformes; family Anatidae; genus Stictonetta; species Stictonetta naevosa. The sequence goes on along the minus strand of CM021697.1, from coordinate 16,519,398 downwards.
TACAAAGGTGAGACCTATGCATCTAGCTGTGTGCTTGTGAAGGATGTGGACTCTTCTCTCTGCCACCCCTGAAAACACTCTGCAATTTCAGTGTGTGGGAAGTCAAGCCTCCTCAGGCTGAGGAGGATCCCAAGCATAGTCTTTTGGGGTACTTTTGTTATTGTGTGCTTGAAAAAGAGATGCTCTCTCTCCATTAGGCACCTATCCACTGCAGAAGGCTAGGAAGAGTACATGCCATGTGAAGTGTCCTTTTTTTTTTTTTTTTTTCATCTTAATTCCCTATACAGACAACAGAGAGAGATGAGGTATAGCTTGGCCCACAATTGCTTCCAGATGTTTTCAGGGTTTCTTTCCACTGGCTGCAGCAGAATTAATATTATAGGTCTACTCAGGCCATAGAAGTTTAGCAGCAGTATTTAATTGCAAATAGTATTTGGAAGGATTTTAATGAGTCTTTTGAGAAGATAAATACTAAATGTTAAAATAAAATAAAATAAAATAAAATAAAATAAAATAAAATAAGTGATTAAGCAGCCTGTTTGTGTACTTGAGCATAACAGTACTGAGAGTGTGAAACACCATGCCCTATGATTAGAGCACTTAATGCCATATTTTTCTCCTGGAGACCTCAGCGACAGTTTGAGATAGTACTAAAGCTATTTTTCAAATAAAGTGTGATCGCTTGTGTTACTGTAGAAATGCCTTTATGTAATAAAGTTAACATAAAAATACTTGTACTGAAAAAAATAAAAATAAAAATAAATAAGTGGTTTTGCTAGTAAAAGTCAAACAGGTTTCTCCCTGGCACCTGTGGAGATTATCAGCTCAGTGTGTGTGCATGCCTATCCTGTCAAGCTGTTGGGCAATAATTCTGAGATATTTTAGCATATTGAGCTAATTGAATTCTCTATGGATTCCATGGCAATAATCTATTCATTTCAGTTGATAGGAGAGTTTTTAAAAAATGAGTTGTGTCCGCAGAAATAGAAGTTTTATATTTCTCCAGTTATGAAATATTCTAGTTGTACTTTGAATTAGAAAGAGGGATTTATTCCCAAAGAGCTTGACAGGATTCCTCTGTTTGCAGACTCCCTGGTCTATTTGCAATGTTCATTATCATTTTTTCTTAGTACTGAAAATATGTTTAACAATATTTTGCATACACAAGCCAAAGAAGGGTGATTATTTATCAGCAAATGTATTCTAAATAGTTCAATTTATGCTATGACACAGAACATTTGCAATCTAACAATTACACCTTCTTGTAAGGTGTGTTTACCATTTCTCCTGTGTCTAAAATGCCATTTTCATCCCTAATAAATGAAGAATTAGAAATAAAAACATTAGAAGTTGTTGCCTATCTTTTCAGGGAACTGAATCAAAATTCTTCTAACCAAAGTAGTTATTATATGAACTATTGCCTTGCAACTAACATTAATCCATATGCAGCCTAACTGACAACACAAATTGTACTTTATTTGCAAACCTATAGGTGTGTAGTGATTTGGAAAATACTTATCTTACAGATTATGCATAAAAGGCATAGACAAAATGGCTGCTGGGGAAATCTCCTGGTTGATTGAGTCTTTCTTTTCTGAACTACTGCCTCAACTGTGATCAAATAAGTCTGGATTCATTAACCTCCCCAAAGTTTTAACCTACTAGGTATCTTAGAATGAACTGAGTTTTCATGGTTTGACGGTTTCTTTTGGGTTATCTATTTATGAACACATTTACTCAAATATTACACAGAGGGATCAGCAAACTTATCCAATGAATATTAAAGAGACAGTGTTGTATGATCAAATACAGGTGATCACAGTCATGAAAAAATTAATTCAAAATGTTAATATAGAGTCCATGGATTCCATGTTTACTTGCTTGTTAACTGTTTTCTGTAGTAAAAACAACATTAATTTAATAACTGCACAAAAGGCATTGAAACAACACTAAGATAAAACAAGAGGCATGTTACAATAAAAGAACTGTAAATTTTCTTAAGCTTACCTGCATATAGATTTTTATAGTCATCCATACAAAGCAATAAAAACAAGTTACTAAAAGATGAAAGAAGTAAGTAGAAAGGAACTAGTCTGTGCATATGGATGATTAAAAACATTATTCATGAATGCATCCAAAAAGTAAAAGAACAAAAGGGATATATATATATCTTCAAATAAAAACTTAAAGCAGCTTCCCAGAATGCTCTTTCAAGTGTAATGAAGACATTTTCTGTTAAATATACAGCACTGAACTGAAAGCTTTTTTCCTTTCCAAAATAAATAAATAAATAAATAAAGATGAATAACAACATTATATCCCTTACTGAATTATAGAATCTTGTAGAGAATGTTGGTATGATGTCTGGTGTGCAATTTGGTGATAAACAGAACATTCTCTATGTTTGTGAAGAAAGAAAGGTCAATGAAAATTATTCTTTTTTTTCTTACTTACAGACAGAAAAAGCATTATTTTTTTTTTAATGTGCAGTTCAGATGTACAAAAAATAAAAGCTAACACAGCCTTCTTGTTAAATAAGGAGAAAATATGTAAATGCATAAGACCATGATGGAATAGGTATTCTGATGCAAGTCAATGTCCATTTGGCTTCTCTAGTATATTTTTAATTTCTTTGTTAATGTATTTGCTACCATTATAGTAAAGAACTTCTGTATTATTTCCTCCTAATTCAGAAGCACCATGATGTTCATTTAGATAGCTCAGACACATTTCCCAGAAAGCTTTTAGAAACCATCTTTCTGTAAAATAAAATGCTTCAACTTTGCTCCCAGTAGAATGATCAAAGTTTTATAATGAGGCCTTGAACTTTGATGACCACAAGTACACTTCCAGATTAATCATTCCCATTTAAAGCGTCTATATCTCAGCACCTAAGTAAATGGTAAAAGGCAGAGGGTGCAGGAACCTAGATCAGAATTTCTTAGTCCACGAAATTGGTTACCTTTCATAACTGCAAAAAATATTTAATAATTTGAATACTAAAACACAAATTTTGAAATCAAAACAGTGGTTGATCTTGTTGAAGAATAAACAGAGTTTTCCTCTCATTCCATAAAGCATGTAGAACAGGAGACACAGAAGATTTCAGACATGATAAGCAGCATGGCTCATAAATCAGATTATTTTTCTTGAGTCAGACAGAAAATAATTGCCCAGTTCCAAACACATAGATTACTACTTTAGCAATAGGTAAAATAAATATGATAGAAAAAGAGCAGAATCTGTGTCATGTCAAAAATACTGGAATATTCCTTCATTCTCACTAGCTGCCATAGTAATTCACAAAGCACATGAAGGAGATGGTCCATGGTGTCTGGGCATCAGGATACAGATTTTTTTCTTGCCGTCTCAGAAATCCAGCTTAAAGATAGGGTCAGTTCCCTTGGGAAAGAGTCTCTTCCGTAGACACTGGATTCTTCACATGTATTTACATTTATTGGAGATAAGTAGGTACAGTTAGTATCTCACCCTAATGTAGGTATGTAAAATGTGTCAGAGAAGTCATATATAAGTCACTTATTTCACCCTATCAATTAGAAACTGAATCTAATAAATTGACTCAGAGATAGGTGTCTACTTTATAGACGTCTAAAGTTATGTGAGATACGTTTAACCAAAAGAGGCTACAAAATCCCCTACATCCATGTCCTGGTTTCAGTTAGGATAGAGTTACTTTTCCTCCCAGTAGCTGGTAGGGTGCTATGTTTTGGATTAGGATGAGAAGAGTGCTGATAACATGCTGATGTTTTAATTGCTGCAGAGCAGTGCTTACACTAAGCCAAGGACTTTTCAGCTTCTCTCTCTCTCCTGCCAGCAGGCAGGCTAGGGGTGTAGCAGGAGCTGAGAGGGGACAGAGACAGGACAGCTGACCCAAACTGGCCAAAGGGGTATTCCATACCATCTGACGTCATGCTAAACAATATATAGGGGTGGCTTGCTGGGGTGGGGGGGCAGCTGCTCAGGGGTAGGCTGGGCATCGGTCAGCGGGTGGTGAGCAATTGCATTGTGCATCACTTGTTTCGTACACATAATTATTAGTAGTACTATTATTATTATTTTGCTGTCTTAATAAACTATCTTAACTCACAGGCTTTACTTTCCCATTTCTCTCCCCCATCCCAGAGAAGGAGGGGGGAGGGTGAGCAAACGGCTGTGTGTTGTTTAGCTGCCGACCAGGTTAAACCACAACAATCCAGCACAGAACTGTCTTTCTTCTGAAAGGGAACAAATTTTTATCTGCTGTCATAGTGCTCTCTCACTGTTATGGGTAGACTGTGGAATTGAAGTTATTTTCAAGAACCAGAATTAATAGTTTGGTGGTGAAAGATGGAAAGGATGTTTGGAAAGAGCATGACCTTTAGAAGTAATGAAGATTTACCCTTGATGGAAGAGGATCAGGTCAGAGAATACTAAAATAAACTGGACATATATAAATCCAAGGGCCCTGATGGGATGCACCCACGAGTGCTGAGGGAAATGACTGATATCATTTTGAGGCCACTCTTCATTATCTTTGGATGATCATGGTGACTGGGAGACATACCGGAGGACTGGAGAAATTACTACCTTCAAGAATGGGAAGAAGGAGGACCCAAGGAACTACAGGCTGGTCACACTCGCCTCAGTCCCTGGGAAGGTCCCTAGGAACCATTTCCAGGCACATGAAAGGATGACTGGATGCTGTCAGTATGTATTCACCAAGGGAAAGTCACATTTCATCAACCTTATAACTTTCCACAATTAACTGACGGGATTGGTAGAGAAGGCAAAACCCTATTGTCTGTCTTGATGTCAGTAAGGCTTTTAACAATCTTTCATAGCTTCTCTCAGCTATCAGGATATCAGGAAAAGTTTTTTCACTGAGAGGGTGGTCAGGCACTGGAACAGGCTGCCCTGAAAGTGGTGATGGCATTGAGCCTCCCAGAGTTCAAGAAGCATTTGGACAACACTCTCAGAAAAAAAAAAAAAAAAGAAAAAGCTTTAAGAGGTTTAATCAGATCACTACTACTTAACAAGAGACTCTTACAGTAGATCAAGTCTGACACTAATAAGGGTTTGAAAGTTAATAAAGTTTCTCTAAGCAAAATTGCTTTCATGACACATTTAACCCTTTAGTAAAGTTGAACATTTTTTTTCATTATCTGTTCAATAGTCTTTGCTGTGCATGTTAATAGTATATTTTCTTATTACTGATTCCAAAATTTGAGAATTTTGAATTTTAGCCTTTGAATTTTAGACAGTGTCATCAGATTTTATCCATATAGGAGGAAATCCCTGGAGTTGCAGACAGAATTGTCTTTACTATTTAGTGAGAATTAGCTCCTTCATCTTGATTTCACCAATGTAGGCTTCCATATAAACTTTATGTTGTTTCAGATTACAGTGGTGTTAATTAATTTATCCTGAGAATTACTTCTGCCTACATTTATTGTTGTAATGAGATATTTCCAAGTATCAAAGTATATAATGACTTTTACTGAGGGACTTCAACTTTTCATTAAAATGTCTTTATGAAATAAAAATTTTAGGACATTTATTTGTTGTGCGATATATTATCAAACAAAAATTAGATTTAATAGGAATGTCAAGACCTCCCTCAAGACAAGGTCATGTATATATGTACCAGTCCAGATAGATGATCTTATGCTTCCTGGACAAAGTAATCCTTTGTTTTACTGTCCTAACAGTTAGAATATTTTCCCCTTTATATTTAAGTCAACCTTTCTTGCTGCATCTGAAGACAGTCTGTCCTGTTCTGTTCACAAGGATTATAGATATTTTCTCTTTTCAGCATTACTTAACATAGTAATAAGATAGTTATCATTTTCCTTCTATACTTTTCCTGTAGGCTAAATAATCCCATTTCTTTCAAATTTTCTCTGATGTTATTTTTTCTGGACCCTTCATTGTTTTTTTTTGTTTTCCTCTGTAACCTCTCCAACTGGTCTACCTTTTTCCCTATAGTGCAACATACAAATATTCACGAAATGTTTGCCCCATTTTCCTCATTTTCCCCTGCATCTCCCTCTCTTTTTTGAAACCCATATTTGAGTCTGATGTTCCCTTACTGGTTTCATATTGCAGATTATTTCTACCTAAGTACCATACCTTGTATTTTATCCAATTTTTAGGCCATTTCTCCAATTTGTCAATATCATTTGGAACTTTATTCCTGCCTCCATCCTTGTGATGTCTCTCAGTTTCATGACAACTACAAATTTAATAAACATCTTTTCCAATTCAATTCAATTCAATTTCAGTTAAATTTGTTAATAAAAACATTGAACGGGTCTAGATCCATGACAGAACCCTGAACATATCCACTTGACCCTTCCTTCTTTTTTGACAGTGAAATATTGCCAATGGCTCCATGGATACTGATAGCAAAGCTGTTTAACACCCACCTGGTACGTTTCATCTGGACTGTGATTCCAGCTTTCTTACAAAAATATCACGAGACAATTTCAAATGCCCTACAAAAGTCAATATATGACATCTTCTACTTTTTCCCTGTTCACAGTTTCTGCATTTCTGTTATGCATGGAAATTTGTGCATGTTTGACATGATTTACTCTTAACAAATGTTGTCTTCTGGGTGCTTAGAAATATGTTTGATTATTCGGTCCAAAATTTTGACAATTAAAATTAAACTTGAAGTTCTATACCTTAGTGTCTTCTTTCTTTTTCATAGGTGGTCAAAAAATGTGTTCTTTTTTAAGCCCTCCAGTATTTCATGTATGCTCCACAGACTGTCAGATGTAATACTAGAAAGGAGAAACAGCTGTGTTTTGGTATGTTATATAGTTTTGGCTAGGATACTACGAATTTTCTTCATAATAGATGTAATGGTGCTATGTTTTGGAACACAGGTTTGACAACACACATATTTTTAGTTGTTGCTGAGCATTCCTTGCAGAGTCAAGCATCCAACAGCATGCCACTCTTTTCAGCTCCTCTTGCTGTCCTGGCAATGAGGAAGCTGGGGGTGCACAAGAAGCTGGGAGTGGACTCAGTGAGAACATCTAACCTAAGCTAACCAAAGGGATATTCCATCCCATATGATGGAATCACGGTCAACAACAACAAAAAATAATAATACTAACGTGTGGGGGTGTTTGCTTGGGCTGCTGTTGCTGAGGGCCTGGCTGGCATCAGTTGTGAGTGATGACATTTTGCATATTTTTCTTTCTGTACTCTGTCTTTCTTTCTCTCTCTTTCTATGTCTTATTAAACTGTCTTTATTTCAACCTACAAATTTTTTAACTTTTGCTTTTCCAGTTGTCTTTCCACATGCTGCTGTGGTTGAGGGAGCAAGCAAATGGCTATGTGTTGCTTAGCTGCCTACCAAGCTTAACCCACAACAATATACCTGTTAGCTACAGCTGCACCTTCTCTTCCACCTGTAATCACACCCAGTGCAGTGCTTACTAATTCCATTTGGTGCTCTCCTTTTTGTCAGGGGTACTCTGATGGACTCTCACCTGTTTACACAATGACAGCTGAGTTTTTCAAGTGATTACTCTTCCATTGTTTATGGTAAATTATGCTAGGATAGCTTCAGCTGTCTTTAAGACAACCTGTCTCATTTGAGTAAATGAGTTAGAAGGCACTCATATCATGATATGAAGAAGAAAATGATCAGCAGCTAGAAACAGGATAGAGGTCATTACCTCTGTAAGCAGCACAGCTGGAGAACGAAGAAAGTATGTGTTCTGGATTCAGTTTTCTTCTAGTTGAAAAAAACACTTATTGCAAGACGTATTAGCATTGAACACTAAGTCTTTTCACAATGTTATTTTCTAACATCCTGCAGCCAGTTAATATATCCAGTTACTTTTGCCTTGTTGATTCTAGCTAATCAGCTCTTGAAAGCAGAGAAAATTTCACAGCTTTACCTCTACTGAATAATGCTCTCTCATGTCTACATCCTCAGGTCTAAAGATTATCAAGTCCTTTTTATATGATGTTTTTACAACTACTACATTGAATTATTTTTCTGAACTTGGCATCATATGCACCTATCATTAGCACATCATTATGGCTTTGTATGGACATTAACAAAAGCATTAAATACAATTTGGCTTAGGTCTAGTCCTTAAGGAATTTCAGCAGAATGGAAAACTGCAGTTTGACTACAGTCTACCACAATCTTCCCTTTAGCTATTGATTTATCTTCCTCATATTTAGTTTAGTAATCCTATCTCCTCCAGCTTTATTAATAATTTATGAGTAAAACTGAAGGAGGTGTCTTTTTAGGATGAAGCAAACAACATCTTTCTGCTGTTCATGTGAGACCCTCTGATGAGCTCAAAATGACTGGAGGCCACAAACCAAGGTAGATCTACTTCTCTGATACAGACAAAGTGTCAGTGCTGCAGAAGGTATTTTCTGCTAACTCCCAATATCCTTTTTATTGTTAGATTCTGTCTCTCCTTGCAAGACCTTCACAGACCTTCTATGAGAGGAGGATCAGAATACCACACAGGCAAGACCTCCTGCAAACTGAAACCGTTTAAGAACAGTTCTAGAACAATTTCAGATACCAAAGACACATAAGCTTCAAAGTCAATTAAGATAAAAATTTGAACCAGGGAGAGCTTTTCAAGGAAAACAAAATAACTCTTGAAATTTGAACTTTGAATAAGAAAGATTTGGATAAGTAATTAGGAAAAAGATATTATAAGCTACGGGTTGTGATATAGGTTGGAAGGACCCTTTATTTATCTCTGCTTTATTTGACTGATCCTAGAAATTTATACTCCATGGTGACAGGCACATAAATTCACATATTATTTAATCCTTTTCTTCGTCTTGTTGTAAATCCAATTCTTCATAGGGAATCATGTTTTAGAAAAATGGCTTTCAGTGGCTTTCAGACCTTTATATGAGAAAAAATGCATTCTTGGCCACTTTGATTGCAGTGATGATTTCTATTCTCCTATACCTTTACCATCCATGAGCAAAATAATGTATGGAAGGATGCAAAAGAGCTTTTACATGTTGTGGTAACACCATTTTAAGGTTCCATTAAAGAAAGGTATTTACGTTTCTGAAATGGCCTTTCACTGCCCCAATATGAAAGGCATGAGCACAACTTTTCACTGAAGTGTCAGTTATACAATCATTCTTACCAAGAAATATTGAGACTTCATAGACCTAAATTCACCTGACACAGAAATATAAGTACAAAAAATACTTCATCTAATGTGAAACTAGAAGATAGGATTGAAGTTCATATAGTAAATACTCAGGGGTTAGAAATCCATAACAGAAAGAAATAATTGTCCTCCTGTTATTAACCAGCTTGGGTTACATATGTAACCTAGCTAGACCCTTCCTAATAAAGTAAGTTTTTAAATTATCTTGCCATCAGATTCCTTAACAGATAGCAGCTTCATTCTGATATTTTCTCACATTCATATACAATTGTCAAATTTAGGATAGATAGTTTAGATTATGACCATAACTTCAAGCTTCAACAACTGAAGCCAAACTAATGTTTGTGCTGCTATTTTACTGGCACACAGCCTAAATATTTTCACTGACTTTGTTCCTGCTTTGGAAATGGATCAGTTAAGTGCTCAGTTAGATGTGTTTTCTTTAATATTGGAGAGACCAACCAGCCACACTTAGCACAGAGGTTTGCACAAGAGTCGTTGTTTCTGACTGTGACATATTTTTCACTTTGGCCTAAGGAGTCAGATTTTCTTAACATAACATTAACTACTAGCAATGGGTTCCCTCAGAAATGCTGTGCCAAGAAATTAACTGCATGTATCATTAATGAAGCCAATTTTTCTGCATCACTTTCATAGAAAATATTCATGTAAATAAGGCAATAAACCCAGGAGATTCTATCAAAGTAAATGTGTTTAAGTGCTATTCTCCAGAAAGAGAAAGCTATAAAAATATTGTTGCACTTCACAAATTTTTCCGAATTTTGCTGTCTGTTTTCCCAGTAGCTCGATCTTGCCTCTCTGTATGTACTGTAGAAGTACATTTTTCATGATGAGTACCTGGCTCAGACTGAAATAAGCTGCAAAGTTTCAACAGAAATTGTTCAGCCTATTCTGAGAGTGAGGTGAGGAAAAATTCTGTTTTTGCACATTACCTTTCTGGTCTTTTAGCTTATTTATTCTCTTTGGGAAACTAACAGATTTATAAAATCAAATGTAGATCTGTTTTTCACTATTCATATGAAAAGCAGCTCTTGATTAGACAAGTTATGTACCTCAGTTCATACATACCACACAGAACCTGTTAAATCAAATTTAGAATATCCTGAGCATACCCCAGTGGTGGATGTGTATGGCCACATTGTGTTAGAACAGGACTTTCCATGAAAACCCTGCAGCAGGCCACAAGTGCTGGACAGAGACATCTTTTCTCTCTCTCTTACTCTCAGTAATTCCAGAAACCTCATTCCTGCTAGTTCTCTTACTTTCAATAGTCACCAATCAGTTGAATGCCACCTTGAAGACAATAGTCTGTAATGACCAGTCACTGTCAGATTTCTTCTCTAACACAAGGTGAATCATTTCAGTATTCACTAGCTAGCAATGACTTTTTATCTGTAGTTGGAATTACACAGGAGCAGCTATGGTGCTTTAAATATGTTTCTTAACCTGAATGTGTTCAAACTGTTCTTGTGAGTTCTTTTTCAAAATCCTTCATGATATGCAGAATTGTTGCATGCTCACAAGTCCTATGAGGAGCGACTGAGGAAACTGGGGTTGCTTAATCTGGAGAAGAGGAGGCTCAGGGGAGACCTTATTGCTCTCCACAACTACCTGAAAGGAAGCTGTGGGGAGCTGGGGGTCGGCCTCTTCTCACAGATAAATAGTGATAGGACTAGAGGGAATGGCCTCAAGGACTAGAGGAAAAGGCGAGGGGAAGTTCAGGTTGGAAATGAGGAGATGTTTCTTCTCAGAAAGAGCAGTCAGGCATTGGGATGGGTTGCCCAGGGAGGTGGTGGTGTCACTGTCCCTGGAGGTGTTCAAGGAAAGGTTGGACATGGTGCTTAGGGACATGGTTTAGTGGGTGACATTGGTGATGGGGGGGATGGTTGGGCCCGATGATCTTGGAGGGCTTTTCCAACCTTAATGATTCTATGATTGTATGATTCTCATGGATCCATTTGACATTGGCTGGAACCATGATCTAAACAACCAAGTTATAATATAGTCTAGACTCTTAAGTGAATGTTGTTCTTCACTCCTTTGTGTCTCAGTTCTTTGCAAATGAAACAGTGTTACAATGTTACTTTGTTTTAGACTATGAAGATAAATTCTTCATTTGAAAAATATTTTTGAAATTTTTTTTGAATTGTTTGTTTTGCATAATAACAGGTGGTGTGATGATAATAGCAGAGAAAGTATAAAAGGGAAAGTTGTAATTCTGGATGCAGAATTTGAGTAGGTCAGAGCCCACTCACTGAGCAATTCAGATAGCCATACTATTTATTCACTAACTCTCTTGTAAAAGACTGTTAAGATATGTAAGATAAAAGCTGCACAGGCAGAACTTTTACTTTTTGAATGGTTCATTTTGAAAATGTTGGCCGCAACACATTAAAATCCTTTTCAGTCAACTTCCTTTTTGAAGAAAGCAATAATTTTACAGGAGGTGAACATTTGCATCTTGTCCCAGCATGATGCTGGTATTCAGCCAGAGCACTCACCAAGAGCCAGCACTCAGAGGCACTCCTTAGGGTATGCGTAGCCTGTGATAGCAGGGAAGTGAATTCAGCTGCCTCAAAAGCCTCTTCCATTCTTATGATAGCAATCTAGACATAAGCACTTTTATCCACAGAGCAATAAGAAATTCTTAACAGCAGCAAAACACTTGCATCTGATTTTGGATACAAGGACCCTGGAATAATCATTTTTTTACAACATGGAAGAGCTACATAAGATCGAGTTTTGCAGATACCTTTACAGAGACAAACTGAATACATTCTTGTCTTGAACAGCTGCAGTGTAGTTTTATGATAAGCAATAAAACCAGACCCGTGATGGCTAGTAATTTACTTTGAGATATTTCTATTTGATAGTTTTCTTGCACTGAAACTGCTCCTAACAGTAGTCAGTGCTGCAAACACATACACAATTATTTCAAGGATATGATTTCAAGGCACATATTTTGCTTTGCCTCCATGGAGATACACAGGAAAAATTTCACTTTAATATTCCAGTTTTCTTCACATGGCCTATAGGGAAGTAATTAAAACAAGCAGTTGCCAAGGAAGTAATGTTAACTTCACTTGGAGGTGCGTATGTCCATTGTATACATTTGAACAAATAATTATTATGTATTGTTAGCTGCATGTTAGCAATAAATTTGGTGCTTTGTGATTTATAGTCTACTATTGCTGAGCTTGAAATAAACAAACAACTACAAGTTATCAGGAAAGAATAACCATTGCTCTTTGCCTGTAAAATAACAATGCGCTAATTTTACCATGAAAAGCAATCAATTTACAATTGGAACAGGAAATGAGACAAACCTAAGAAAGATCAAAAGTCACTGTCTTGCAATGTTAGTACATAAGCTTTCTAGCCATGTGATTAAAATAAAATCAAGCAAACAATGAACAGCTTTTGCTAGTAGTGGGATTTCTTGCCTTTTTAAACTGAGTTCTGTCAGAATACACTATAAGAAGACACAGATAAAACTTCTGAGTTATTTTTATTCTCACCAGAAAGTATCCAGAGCATCACCATTCATCACCAACACTGAGTATAAAATGTATTATCTCCTCTAGGAGCACCCTGTGTAAAGTGAAGGGTAAATATGACCATGCTTTATAGATGTCCGTCTCCTTCCATTTTTTACAGTAAATGTTGCAGTCCCAAGTCCATCAGTCTAAAATAAGGAACAGAACAAAGAGGATTTGTGATTACAGAAAAACTGACTGACACAGAACTGAGATATTTCTGTAATGTACTATAATAACTATTCATATAATCAATTTGGGGAAAATTCAAAAACATACTTGAATGCTGCAAATTCATCTTTCTTATGTCTACTATATGCGTATGCCTTTGCACACTTATAGACACATACTTCTGCCTGAAACTGAAGCAGCTATCTAGACTCTTAACATATTTTATATTGAACAACTGTTGAATAAAATAGTAATAATAATCTCTGCCCTCAAGTTAAATTCTAGGATACAGACATAGTCTCTTGATTTTTCCCCATTGACCACATGAATCCTACAGTCCTAGATGCATGCTGACCCTGTTCTATGAAAAGAGGCCCTCAGTTCCAGGAGCTGACCTGTAACCCAACAGTTTGGTCAGTCTCCTAGAGGTTCACTCTTCCCCAGAAGCAGCACTAGACCCCAAATCTCCTATTTACTATGCAGACACTTCTATATCACTAAGTCTTTGTAGAGTGGCAAAGGACACTACCCTTTTAGACAAAACTGAAAGCTTGCAAGTGGGTCCTGTAAACTCAGAGCATGTCTGAAGGAGTCCTTGCAGGACCTAAAAGCAGAAAAGCCTGGTACCCCTGTTTCAACACAGTATACCGGTCTAGACTGAGTTTAGAGTCAAACTATATAAATATAGTCACTTCAGGATTTATTTATTTATTTGTTTTGTCTAAAACATTTGCATTGGGGTATCCCTAGTTTCAACAGGTTGACATCCCTGTATTGCTTCTGTGAACAAATTCCCATAAATGTTCCTATCTGCACTTACTTGGTAGTTCAGTAAACAGTGGCACTGTACACATAACACTCAGAGAGGTGTCTGGGTCACAGTTCCTTGCATACTGAGTGGTCAGATAAACTAGATGGTAGGGAGAGAAGGATATAAGGAAAACGCAGTCTCTGCCAGACTTAAATGCCTGCTCACAGCACTGAGAAGCATGTCTCTGAAACTAGGATTCACAGCCCAGCATTACATTCATGCTGTGCTGTTACCACCCTACCTCTGATTTCAGACAGCTGAGAACACTTGTCCGTACTGCCTTAGTCATTTGATCCCAGTGCTAGTACAGACTCTGCATTCATACAGCGACTATCTAATGATTTATAGGAAATGCCAAGGGTTTTGAATGCCCCATCTGGGAACCACCTGGTAAGAAACTCCACCCCAACCTTTTCCTCTCCTCCCTCCTTCTGAGAATTCCCACATTAATTATAAATTCACTACACTTCATCATCAACATACAACCAGTGATGAAGTAGCTGAATTGATTAAATTATTTGGAACCAAGTGTCACTGATTTGAAAATGATTCATGTTGGAATCAGTCATTCACTGCAAACAACTATACTGCTAACAAAAATCGGATCTGGTGCTTAAAAGAGATAACCTAATAACATAGAATCATGGAATCATTAAGGTTGGAAAAGCCCTCCAAGATCATCTGGTCCAACCACTCCCCTACCAGCAATGTCACCCACTAAACCATGTCCCTAAGCACCACGTCCAACCTTTCCTTGAACACCCCCAGGGACAGTGACACCACCACCTCCCTGGGTAGCACATCCCAATGCCTGACTGCTCTTTCTGAGAGGAAACGTCTCCTCATCTCCAACCTGAACCTCCCCTGGCACAACTTGAGGCCATTCCCTCTTGTCCTATCACTAGTTACCTGAGAGAAGAGGCCGACCCCCAGCTCCCCACAGCTTCCTTTCAGGTAGTTGTGGAGAGCAATAAGGTCTGCCCTGAGCCTCCTCTTCTCCAGATTAAGCGACCCCAGTTCCCTCAGCTGCTACTCATGGGACTTGTGTTCAACACTTCCATGAAAGATCGTTTAACTAGGGATGCATTTATATGTAGTCAGTTCAGATTACACAGCAAGAGTATTTTTGCATTATTCACTGGTGTCAGAAAGCAGGCTCTGAAGAGTTAAATTTCTCATCTACCGAGTCACAGATTTCATCCCATGTTGCAGGCAAAATTCTGACCTCAGCTATTTGTGCTTTCCACAATCCTCAGCTGGGCAATGGTTACTGACATACCTTAATGTGATATCTTTGATGCCTAAGACATTCCAAGTAGCACCAAATGAAGTGATGCATCTCCTAGCAACAGATGACATCATGAGCACATCAAGCTTATTTTCTAGTGATTTTCTATGGAACAAGGATAAGGATCACAGACTTTCTGTGTATCTTTGCAGCAGAGTTTGTGGACAGAATAACACACTGAATCTGATAAATCCACATGGTGGAGCACATCATTCAGTGGACACCCCACTTCTGGAACCATAGCAAACTGTATTCATACAGCACAGCATCTGGATAAATCAGCTTTACCTTAGAGGCTGGAGAGCAGCCCCACAGAAAGGTATCTGGGTATTTTGGTAAACAAGAGCCAGCAGTGTGCCCTGGCAGCCAGGAGTTACCCTGGGGTGCATCAAGCAAGGCATTGCTAGCCAGTTGAAGGAAGGGATTGTCCTGCCCTACTCTGCACAGGAGTACTATGTGCAGTTTGGGCGCCACAGTTTAAGAACTAAAACTATTAGAGAGGGTCAAAAGGAGGGCTACAAAGATGGTGAAGGATCTATACAGCAAGATGTATGAGTATGGCTGAGGTCCCTTGGTTTGTTCAGCCCAGAGCAGAGCAGGCTAAGGGGTGGCCTCAAGGTGGCCTCCCCTCACAAGGGGAGCAGAGGAGCAGGTGCTGAGCTCTGCTCTCTGGGGACAGTGACCCAAGGGAACGGTATGGAGCTGGGGAAGGGAAGGGTCAGGCTGGGTGCTAGGAAAAGGTTCTTCACTGAGAGGTGGTCAGGCACTGGGACAGGCTCCCCAGGGCAGTGGTCACAGCACCGAGCCTACCAGACTTCAAGAAGTGTTTGGACAATGCTCACAGACACATCATCTGATTTTGGGGCAGTCCTATGCAGACGCATGCATTGGGCTTTGATGATCCTTGTGGGTTCCTTCCAACTCAGGATATTCTCTCACTCTGTGATTGTTGCCTTGTACATCAGGCCTCCCCTTCTAATCCTCTTTTACTGTTTTCTCTACAAAAGCTGCAACAGCAACAGTAAAGTCCTTACAGAATTAGAAATGCCTTTACAGCTCTATTTACTTTAATATCTTTTGCCAAATGTAGTATGAATCAAATACAAAACTGTCAGATTTGGCCCCCTCATGAGAATAAGTTTGGTGCCCATTCTATGAAATACCTAACCAAGCTCAGGTTCTTAGACTTCTAGATCTTTTTATGGCCCATGTCTAGGATAGCAGGAGAACAGAAATTTATAGCATTAGAAATGAAAAGTATCAGTGACAGCTCTAGCCTTCCAGTATAACAGAACTTTCTACTGCAACAGTAAAGTTCATCTGTGCAAGTGATGTATACTTCTTAGGTGATGACCTAAGATTGTATTCCCTACTCTCCGAACCCTCTACCCACACCCTCCAGAAAAATTTGCCATCACAAATTTCATCTGCTGCTGCCACAGTGTAGAGGGCATTAGTTTCATCTTGCCCTCACTAACAAATACGTCACAAGATGTATATTTGAAAAATGATGAAGAAAGGCTAAAACTCTAAAAAAGTAAAAGATCCCACTTTTTATTACAACAGATGTTCTGCTCCCCTGGAACAGGAGAGGACAGCAAATTATATATGGCAGATGTCTAGTCATAGTAAAATATACTTCCCTGGAAGGTGTTCAGGCACTAGGAAATTAATAAATAAGTTTATGAATGTACATAGGCTAGGTTAGGCTAAGCTATGTTAGGATGGGATGTCAGGTTTTTGACTTACTTGGATATTCTTTGTGCTGCCATTTACATTCTAAGTCAACATCATTCTTTTGAGAGAAATATGACCCACCACAGCATGTGTCAAGTATCATGTTTATTCATAGCAACTCCATTATGCACTGTTTACAAGTAATGGACTCATTTTTCATTTAAAAGTACTTGTAAATATATTCCTTCTAAGTAAAGGTATTCTAAATTTCTAAAGGTATCCTAAATTTCCATGAAAGTTTATAATAAACACAGGTAGGACAGCAACCAATCTGCAGGCCACTGACAGTTTGACAGCTGTAATTTCTTCAGTGAAAAACAAAAACAAAAACAAAAAGTTACTCAACCTGAAAAAAATAAAATGTATCCCATAAGAATGTGGTAAAGTATGTGTGAGTATGTGTATGTGTCCTCATCTAAACAAACCCTATTTATTGGAATATGTAAGAAACTGTTTTGAAGAGCTATTGATTTATTTGTCATTTTCAGTCACTCTTTTGGATCCTGCTTTAAATCTAAAAACAATTCCTTTCTATACTCACAAAATTAATCACATGACCTTTGCTGTCTGAACAGAGCTGAGCCCACCTGAGCACAAGCCCTGAGCCCCCCATGCTTGGCATGCAACTCTAGACTCCATACTGCTAATGTCTTCTTAATGTGCTTCTACTTGGGCACACTTTGGAGCACTGCTGGTTCTGCACATTTTCTATCTTGAAAAGGAAAAACTGTTATCACTGTAACTGAAATCGTAATATTTGGTTTTGATTTTGTGTTCTCAGGGATAATAACCTAACAAATCAACCCTCAAAGAAGTTAGGAGGCAATTTAAAAAATTATTTGAAAAAGATCTCATTAAACATCACCTGAAGGCTTCTGTCAACAATGAAGTTTCTCTAGTATTTATATATATATATATGCACACACATAGGCACACTTCTTTTTTAAATTGAAATTGATTTTAAGATGTTCCTTCAAGATATACACTAATCTAGTATGTGTATTTCTTACCACTTTTCCTACATCATATTTAATCTAGAAAGGTTAAATTTTACTTTAAAAGACATGTCTAGGATTTTTCTTTTTTAATATATATACTTCTTTCTTTTAGCTATTTTCTTAACACTATGGCAATGAATAGTTTCAGAAAGTTTGGTCTAGCTAACTCTTTGGAGAGCAGCATCCACATATTCTCATCAGCTGAGATTCTCAACCCTTATATTTAAAGAGTGACAGAATTCATGGTCCGATCCCATTGAAGGAGATGAAAGAGAGATGGAAGTAGGTAGTAATAGCAAGAAAAATGTTCGGGGTGCAATATAGATTCGATTAGATTCCATTCCATTAGAAAATAAAGATGAAAGTGTTAAATACCTAGATGGGAAAGAGCAAAGTAGGAAAGGAGGGAAGGATGGAGGGAGGGAGGGAACACTGTAAAACTGAAATCCATAGAGAAGAAACTCAGAATGAAATTAAATTGTGGATAAATTCTTGAAGAATAGAGAAAATTTGATGTCAAAAAACAGCTATTAAGAAAAAAAATATATTTTAAAATTAGTCCTGCAAAAAATGTGGTTACTGAAGGTAACTACAGAAAAAGAGGTGGTCATGGGAGCTTTAGTAAAGGTTAAGTGTTTTTTGTTTTGTTTTGTTTTGTTTTTTTTAGTGAACATGTTCTACAAAATAGTGAAAGGTATGGATCTGTGCTGTTGTGATTATGTATAGCACACACACAAACCATGAATGCTTTCCCACAAGAAAAGGAGTGGCATCCCTGCCCCAGCCTGCCTTGACATTCCTTTAGGATATTGCATATCACCTTCAATTTCTTTTGAAAAGGTGACAGCCTTAAGAGCAGAGTGATCCACTTCTTTCTCTGCTTGGGAACTGCCAGGCAGACCTGCCAGGCATTTGGGTATTAAGGAAAGAATTCACTGTCCTTTTTTTTTTAAGTCCATCAGGAGCTGTTAACTCCAAATTGGCTGATTGTCTTATCTCTGGCTTCAGGATGAACCTATCAGTGTCAGAATCTTACGCTGTTGAGAGAAGTATTGATCGAGTCTTTGCAGTCAAAAGTCTTTAAATCACTCAAAATGCGAGAGGTTTGGGGACTTCTCCGGTAAAAACTAGAGCTCTGAATTGCTGCAAAGACGTTTTTTAAGGCAACATTAATTTCTTATCAGAAAGGCTCAAAGACCAGAATGCCACAAAGCTTTAGTGGGCATTTTCATCTTTTGTACTGTTTTGGTATTAGGCAATGTTGGACACGCTATGTAAATCATTAAGAATCTATCCACTGAATACTGACGGTATTCATTAAACACATTATTTGTATAATAGCACTTAATTAATTATAGAGCTCTTGAATAATGAAAATAGTTGTCAAATTTTAACTGGATAATGGCAATAATAGGCAAATAGTATTAAGCAGTTCCTGTAATAATTCATCATAGATATATTTGCTAGAATTAAACTATCAGATAAATATTAATTGTTTACACATATGAAAGTATTAGTTCTCTCTTGGGCATTTAAGTAGTGGATTTTGATATTATCCAATCAAAGACCAAGGACAACAAACCATTCCACTTTCAACTCACTGTACGTAGCATACTGATCTAGAGGCCTGTGATTAAAACCCTATTAAAATACAGTGTCTGTGTTTGATATTCCTGGACACACAAATATTGTGTATTTATAAATGATTCCTAGATATACTAAAAAACTATTGAAAACTGCCAAGAAAATTTAATGTAATTGAAGAAATAACTTTTCTGACATTCAGAAAGCTCAGAATAATTTTGGTTATAATTTTGAACAGTTAATTCAAAACATTATAAGTTAGTCATAATAGTGTTTTTAGAAACTTTAACAAAAATCACAAGAACATGAAAGAGTTAAATTGGAACTGTAGGTATAGCAGCAACTAAATTTATTTTTTAATATGGATAATAAGGTGTGGGTTGTTTTGTTTTGTTTGGGGGAGGGGGCTGGCAACATACACCAAATTTATATAAATATCAAAATCCATTACAATTTTCATATTAGTACTGTTGTGGTTTAACCCGGCTGGAAGCTAAACACCACACAGCCGTTCGCTCACCCTCCCCCCTCCCTCTCTGGGATGGGGGAGAGAAATGGGAAAGTGAAGCCTGTGGGTTGAGATAAAGACAGTTTATTAAGATAGAAAATAATAATAGTAATAATAATAATAATAATATGTACAAACAAGTGATGCACAATGCAATTGCTCACCACCCGCTGACCGATGCCCAGCCCAACCCCAAGCAGCCGGCCCCCCACCCCAGCTAGCCACCCCTATATATTGTTTAGCATGCCGTCAGATGGCATGGAATACCCCTTTGGCCAGTTTGGGTCAGCTGTCCTGGGTCTGTCCCCTCCCAGCTCTTGCTGCACACCCAGCCTGCCCGCTGGCAGGACAGAGCGAGAAGCTGAAAAGACCTTGGCTTAGTGTAAGCATTGCTCTGCAGCAATTAAAACATCAGCATGTTATCAGCACTCTTCTCATCCTAATCCAAAACATAGCACCCTACCAGCTACTAGGAGGAAAAATAACTCTGTCCTAACTGAAACCAGGACAATTACAAAAAGTAAGCACTATTTAAAAAGCCCCTTAGAGTAGGTATGTTTTAACCCAACTGTCAGCTAAATAACACACGGCCATTCACTCACTCCCCCTGCAGTGGGATAGGGGAGAGAATTGAAAAGAGCCAGCGCTCATGGGTTGAGATAAGGACAGCTTAAGAAAGGAAGAGAAAAATAGATAATGAGACAAAGAGAGAGAGAGAGAGAGAGAGAGAGAGAGAGGATGAGAGAAAGGAAAGAATGAGAGAAAGGAAAGAATGAGAGAAAAGAAAGAAAGAAAGGAAGAAAGAAAGAAAGAAAGAAAGAAAGAAAGAAAGAAAGAAAGAAAGAAAGAAAGAAAGAAAGAAAGAAAGAAAGAAAGGAAGAAAGAAAGAAAGAAAGAAAGAAAAAGAAAGAAAGAGAGAAAGAAAGAGAGAAAGAAAGAGAGAAAGAAAGAAAGAAAGAAAGAAAGAAAGAAAGAAAGAAAGAAAGAAAGAAAGAAAGAAAGAAAGAAAGAAAGAAAGAAAGAAGGAAAGAAAGTGAAATAAAATTAGAAAAAAATAATAACAACAAAAGAATAAACAAAGCAAGTGATACACAATGGAATAGCTTACCACCTGCTGACTAATTCCCAGCCAATCCCCCAGCAACAGTAGCCTCCACAGCCAGCTCCTCACCATTTTATGGTTAAGCATGATGCCATATCCCAGCGTCTTGTGCACCCCCAGCCCCTTCACTGGCAGGGCACCATGAGGAGATGAATAGTCCTTGGCTTAGTGTAAGCACTGCTCAGCAACAGCTAAAACATCACATTAGTCTCCTCTGAAATACAAAACACAGCACCATACCAACTACTAGGAATAAAATTAACTCTATCCCAGATGAAACCAGGACAGCAGTAGACAAGAACAATTTTGTATTATCTTCAACTTTAAATGTTGTGAAGCATTTACTTTTAGATGCAACTTCACACTCTGAAAAAATCTCAGGAGAAAGTAAAGATCTGCTTGTTTCACTGATGGTGGTCAAGTAGTTTAGCTTTTTTTCAGATTTGCATTTAAATCTAAATAGTTGGGTTGAAGTGGTGGGAACTCAGAGATTATATCACCACTCAGAGTATCATCAGAGTACACAGGTTAATAATTATTCATGTGCCTGTCTTTGTTCTGCCCAATGCATATTAGTACCATTTATGTTATAATACCTTCTACAACGTCCCAACTTATTCAGTAAACACCTTCTGAGGGGATGTTTGCTAAGTGCAGCCAAGTGTTTTCTAGCAATAAGAGCTGAGGTGAAGTGCTTTATGAAGCACTTGCAATTTATGGCTATATAGGTCAGATGTAAGCAGCCTTTAATGTTAACTAAACCCTCAATTTTGCATTTTTTTTTCTTTCCCAAAGAGCTACACAACATAGCTAATGACATTGAATTAAGTTTCTCTCTCTCAAAAGGATTAAGGTGATAATCCCACTTACTGAACCCTGAAAGCAATTTCCTTAGTGTTCTCTCTGTCACAAATACTATACCCCCTTTCTGCAACCCTGATCATCCCAGATAAATATTATGGTCTGCTCTGAGAATTTTTCAGTACTGTTTCTTCTCTGTTTTATTACACCAATAAATTATGAATGTTATATGATTGGGTTATGTACACGATAAAACTTTTAATATTTCTGATAAATAGCACATTGTTTCCAGTGATGGTGCTAGCCTTCATTATCATAGATGGGCCAGGTATATTTTATTTACTTTTATTTTTGCAATCAAAAGAATGGTGGAATGGGAAAGGACTAATAGGAAGAAGTGATATAAGGATATTCATGGACTTTGATTTGGAGAGGAACTTTAGAATCTGTAAGTGCAGGTAGGAACACCAGACCTGATCAGGTGGGAAAGGTAAGGTCAAATGGGATTCTAGATGGGGAGCAGAAGACTGAACAGATGAGAAACTGAAGCTAGGAACAAGCATGAAGGATCTGGGAGACATGTTTTGTAAGGACTTGGTAAATAGGGAAAAATAATTAGAGGTAGGTGAAAATACTGAAACGGAAATTATGAATGGGTGTGAGGCAAAACTGTGAACACTGAGGATTCTTGTCTAAGAAAATAGAACTCTCAAGGGCTCAGGTGCAAAAATGCAATTCATAATGAAGAAAACCTCTGCCTAGAAGACTATTGTCTTATTCTTGCCAGGAATACAAAGAAGAGACACATGAATCACTGATCACAGGATAGCCAGTGGCATGCTAGGTTCCCCAAAATAGCTTCACATGTCAATGCTCTTACTTTTCAGGTAACAGCAGGTAGTGAGAATTTGAAACTTCAACCTTTCATGCAGTACAAGAAGAAGCCTGAAATGCCTCAGGCTGAATTTAGCAGTGCAGGACAATCCTGCCTACCTTGCTTATGCACCTAAGACCACAGGCACAGAAGGTTTCACGGAATCCACTCCCTACTAATTTATAGCATTGCACAGGCCCTGCAAAGGACTTCTATCATCAGAGAACTGAGCTGAAATGCCTAACTGGATCCATTTGAGATTCAAAAGGCCTAAGTGTGCCAATTTTGTGGTGTGTATTCTTTCTAATATCTCTCCTTCTTGGTGTAAGAGCCTTTGCATTTTCTAGTGGTCCTTTTAACCCTCAGGGCCCTGGAAGATGTGAGCTCCAGTTGAGGACATAATGTATCTTCTGTTGAAAGTAAATCAAACTGAGGATATAATTCAGCCATAAGAACTTAGTTGTTCCAGTTCAGAGCATCACATATCCTGGGAGTCTTTGCCTCTCTGTGTCATTCTTGCACAGGGTGCTAAGAAGTTGCACCAATTAATTTTTCTGAGTAAGTGAGATACTTCAGTGAGAAGCACCACAGAAATACTAATGAGAAAATTAATTATTCTACATGGGTAGTAAAATTAGATGTGTTCAAAAAAGATGGCATGTGCTCACTCACTTACCAACAATGAGAATACCAAATATTGATTAGTTTCTTATTAAATCTGCACTATCCATTCTGTCAGATGCTTCTCTGATCCCAATCAGTCCTGTTGCCATTATTCATCCCATCATGCTGTAGACTCTTAATTGAGGTGCTTCCATTTTCCACTTTTTCCAAGTCTGATGGGATGAAACAGGCCACCGCAGGGACTGTTCAGATCCTGCAACAGTAAAATCAAATGTTCAAGTTATCTCACTCCTGACAAGCTATTGCCAGAATGTTGAATAACTACACTTGAATTTTAGGTATTTTAATAAGTGTCTAATTTAGGTAAGCTACATTAGGGTCTTTCTGATCAGTGCAATTACAAACTATCGTAAGGGAAAGGAACACTGAGACATGGTTTATATTATATTGACAATCAGAGTTCAGGCATTTTCTGACTTTAAGCACTTCACTCTGCCTCACAGAAAATGTTCTTTTAATAGTGGAGATTTTATGATTTTATGTTAGGGCTTGTCAACTTTACTGAATGCCTTGTTGACAATCAGAAGAGATCAAGCTGAGCTACATGTCTTTCTACATAACCAATGGGTCCAGCAGTCCCTTTTTCCTGTTATCTGTTGTACACCACTGTTCATTTCCATGTCCCCCAGCTACATAGTCCTTTTATACCCATGTCAGTAAGTCTCTTTGTTAGTGATTATGCTTCTCTGTAAAACTCATTTAGAAGCTCTCCTTCTTTTAGAACGCTGGGCATCACGAGACAAAAATGGTTTCAATTTCATTCTGATTTGAACTTTGTGTTGTTCTTCTCTATCTTGTTCCCTTTCAGTGATCTGCTTCCTTGAGACTCCAAGAAGTTGTTATTTAGGGTTAAATAGACAATGTGAGAAGAGATATTCATGGCCTGTCTTTCCCTCCTTTTTAAAAATTTCTATTAGGTTATAGTCAGCAGTTAGTCAGATATGGAACTCAAAACACTGACTTGTCTTGTGGATTTTTAACGCATGCTGAACCTGGGAATGTAGAAGACTTTACCAAACTACTGTAGAAGCTGCTATGAGACACCTTCTGTTTGGGCCTTCCTTCACGCTTCCAGCTGATCAGGACTGTTGCTGTCATGACTTTCTGCCTAGGTGTGGTGGTTTTACCCAGCTGGGCAGCTGAGCTCCACCTCAACCACTCTCTCTCTCCCCCTTCTGAAAAGGAAAGGGGGAGAAAATACAACGGAAAGGGCTTGAGGGTTGAGATAAGGCCAGGGAGATAATTATCAACACAGGCAAAACATACTCAGCATAGGGGGATTAATAAAATTTATTACCTATTATTAACAAGCTAGAGCAGTGAGAAACAAACAAACAACTAAAAACACCTTCTCTCCATCTACCTTCTTCCACCTCCTCCCCCCAAAGCAGCACAGGTGAATGGGGAATGGGGGCCACAGTCAGTCCCTAACAAACACTTCATCTCTGCAGCTCCTTCACAGTCACTCTCTGCCCACATGGGGGGTCCTTCCCAAACTGATCCTGCAGGGGCTTCCCACAGGCAGCAGCTCTTCAAGAACTGCTCCCATATGGGTCCGTACCACAGGGTCCATCCGTCAGGTGCAAACTGCTCCAGCATGAGTCCCCCACGGGCGGCAGCTTCCCCCAAACCCCTTTCTCCTATGTGGGCTCCTCTCCACGGGCTGCAGCTCCGGCGCAGGGCCTGCTCCTGCGGGGGCTCTCCATGGGCCGCAGCCTCCTCCAGGCCACATCCACCTGCTCCACCAGGGGCTCCTCCACGGGTTGCAGTGTGGAGATCTGCTCCATGTGGGACCCATGGGCTGCAGGGGGACAGCCTGCTCCACCAGGGGCCTCTCCACAGGCCCCAGGGGAACTTCTACTGCGTTCCTGGAGCACCTCCTGCCCTCCTTTTGCACTGACTGTGAGGTCTGCAGGACTGGTTCTCACTCCGCTCTCTCCCAGCTGCTGTTGTGCAGCAGGTTTTTTTGTTTGTTTGTTTCCCTTTCTTAAATCTGATTATTGGCTCAGCTCTGAGCAGCAGCGATGTCCTTTTGGAGCCAGCTGAAACTGGACCTGATCTAACATGGGGCAGCTTCTGGATTCAAGAAAGTCAGATGTGACAGGGGAAAAAAAAAAAAAAAAAAAAAAAAAAAAAGAGGGAGGGGGGGCAATATGAAAGCTGTTCCTTGCTGCTAGTAGTGGCAATCAAACAAGTTAAGTTTGTATAATATTTTAGTGTCTTCTTTCAATGAGAAAAAGATTATCCAGAGCAACTATAATGAAGTCAAAACAAAAACATAGGAATTTTGGAAATCAGAAAAGCGTTGGGGTTTCTGAGTACACTATAGCCTGTAGGAAACTGTTTAAAGGGCATATTATTCCATGCCCACTTATTTCCAGTTTCTTTATACTTTTCACCGAAGCATTTGATACATCTGTTCTAGATGAGAGGATGTTGGTCCAAAAAGAAATGTCTTGTGATTCCTATGAATTTGAAATTTATATCTCATTGATGTATTGCTGGCCTTCAAGTAGGCTTATAAAGTTCAGTTGAGTAAAGTCTTTAAGCGTAGGACAAAACTAAGCAATTCTTTCTAAAACAAAATGCATTACTATAAGCAGATTCTAAGCAATAATCAAATGATACACAACACTCAGAAGTTATGTTTTTACAGAAAAATCAGAGAGGCTGGACTTCAATACCTGTAAGAATCTCTCCTGTTTTAGGTAAACAGAGGGAGGAAGGAATGATGTAACTAAGGAGCAATGAAGCAACTCAGGGTAGGGCAACTGGCATTGTTGAAGGAATAGAGAGTTTTGTGTATATATTTACATTAAATAAACTGACTGAATTCCTGAGTCTCTCATTCTTAATTGTTCTTCATCATTGATTGACTTTCTTTAAAAACAAAGAAGTCATAAGTTTTGGAGGTGAAACCACAAGAATGAATGCAAGCAAAACTAACATGCTGTTATATAGTAGATAAAAGTGATTTGTTGGCTCAGCCTCTCATCTAAAATGTGAAATGATACTGTTCTATTTTTCATCTTTCACTTACTGCACAGTTTGTCACAATGCTTTGTAAATTTGAGTGATACAAAAATAATCATTAATAAATCTTTCTTGTCAGTGATGAATAGACCAAAGACTCTATTTTTTTCCTGTATATCATCATGGTTTTGGCTCAGACAGAGTTAATTTTTTTCATAGAGGCTCACACAATTCTGTGGTTTGGATTTTTGATGAAAATAGTGGTGATAACACACTAATGCTTTTAGTTGTTGCAGAGCAATTCTTACACACATCCAAGGACTTATTGTGCTGTCCTGCCAGTGAGGAGGATGGGGATGCACAAGAAGGTAGGAGGGAACACAGCCAGGACAGGTGACCCAGACTGGCCAAAGAGATATTGCATATAATATGCCACCATGCTTAGCAATAAAAGCTAAGTATGCTTCAAGTGATGGTGTATGTCTTCCCAAGAAACCATGAAGCTTGATGAGCCCTGCTTTCCTGGAAGTGGCTGAACATCTGCCTGCCAATGGGAAGTATCAAATGAATTCCTTGTTTTGCTTTGCTTGTGTGCACAGCTTTTGCTTTACCTACTAAGCTGTCTTTATCTTAACCCATGATTTCTTGCACTTTCACCTTTCAGGTTCTCTCCACTATCCAACATGGGGAGAGTAAGTGAGCAGCTGTGTGGTCCTGAGCTGTCTTCTGTGGTTAAAATGCAACAATATACATCTTAATAAGCTTGCAAAGCAGATAGAGATTGTTATACTGGAAGCAACTGATAATACCTAGAAAATGACTAATTTCTCTTTGGGATTTCTATTTGTATATATATGTATATACACCTTTGTGAATTTAAATGCAGAATTTTATAATTGCCTTTTATAATTGCCTTTTCCCTTCGTGAAATATTGCTATCATGAAGCTCTACCTCCTCTTATTCTTTCCACAAAGCACTTATTAATAATTTCAGTAAGTCATGAGGTTTTTTTCCCCCTTTGTGCTCACCATAACAGTCCAATGGAGCACTAACACTCTGTTAAGAAGTGAATCTGATACAGAACGGAAAGCTGAGAATCTTCCTAAAGTAGTAGACAGAGATGCCAAAAGGAGAAAGTAAAGCATGCAGCTATTAATTTATTTATTTTGTTTTGTTTTATTTTATTTTTAATGGGGGGAAGGTGTAATCTCTTCATTTTGTCTCCTGTATAGTCCAGGGGAAAGAGCTCTGTTTTAGCTACAAACTTCCATGTTGAAACACAGTGTGCTGAAGGAGTACATCCTTTAGGAACTGGCTCACAGTTCAGATTTATGAAACAAATACTGTGACTAAGTTCTGTTTCTGTGAGGCGGAGGTCACAACTCAACAAGCTTGGAAATACCTGACCTCTGAAGGCTTTGCAAATGACAGGAACTCAGAAGCCTTTAGGGGAAAAGTAATGCGACTCCTCAAACTTGAAAGGTTAATTTTGCCAACTTATGTATAAGTACAGTCATTGGGTAAACAGAACTCTAGAAGTAATTTCCAGCTCTAGTTTATCATTAGAATTTCTGCTGCATGTTAGCAGTCTCCCCCTGCATCATTCTCAGTAATATTAATTAATTCTGTAGTATTTGAGTTCCCCCACTTCTAGCCAGCGTGTGCCACTAGAAGTGATTCTGGATGCTTATACTACCAAATAAAAAATTACAGGGAGTACTCTTTAATCAAGAATTGTAAAGAAAAAATGTTTAAGTCCAGCTTGGATAGTGCTTTGAGCAACCTGGTCTAGTGGAAAGTGCCCCTGCCCATACATGGCTGGCGGGTTGGAAATAGATGATCATTAAGGTCCCTTCCAACCCAAACCATTCTATTCTGTGATTCTATGAGTCTATGAAATACTTTCTTCCATAGTTTTCATTTGAATCAACTGTTAATTTTCTCAGTGTGTTAAAGCTGGAAGCACTTTGTATAACAACAGCAGAAGTAACCATGGCCTCATTTTTTAGTTATTAATTAATATTTGGGAGGAGGGGGAAAAAAAAAAAAAAAAAAAAAGAAGAAAATAGAAAACAAAAAAAAAAAAAAAAAAAAAAAAAAAAAAGAAAGGAAAAAAAAAAAGCCCTCCAGTTCAGTTTCTACTTGTTTCTGAATGTTTTTGAATTGGTTACTGAGTTATTTGGTATCTGGATACAATATGTGTACATACAGTACTTAATATATATTTTATGTCATAGAAAAGCATTAATATAGGAGGATAATTCAGGAAATATGCTCTTTGACATGTGTGTCATGAACCGATCCTTAAATATACATTCACAATTTTTTTTAAGTGGCATTTCACACCATTATTACTACACTTGTTGGCTTTCCTGAGCCAGAGAAGCGGAATTCACGTAAGCCACATGAAAGAGAAACAATTAAGCAATCAAATCTCCCATGGAGTCTGTCTTACCAGAGTTTCTTCACAAGGTGCTTCTTTAACGTGCATGTATTAAAAATAGACATGGCAGAAAGTGCTGGGCTCTACTCCTTAGCCCATGCAGCCTGCATCCTAGGACCTGCAACAATTTTCCATTATACTGATACTAAACCTAAATTATTAAATAATCAAAGCTACCTTTTTCTTCTTTGTTTTATTTGCTTTGTTTCAATAGTAACTTCCCCTTGGCAGTTTTTATTTGCCATAGAGGCATTTCAAGCTGTACCCACAGACATCAAAGTAACTCAGTGAATCATCACTGGTTCCCTTCAGTGATCGGAACCTTATGTCAAAGCTCTCCTAGTTCCTGATCAGAAGCAAATTCTGAAGCTGTAAAGATCTCAGAAGAGGAATCCTGCTAAATGCTCATGCTTTTGTATCCTGTTCAGGTATCTCTCCTGACCACTGCAGTGACAGACAAGTATAGAAAGATTTATGACCACTATCCTAAAAAATAAATGCCCATTACAGGTGTTACAAATCATCATCCAGCCTACATCAGTGATTTCTAATGTGCTTAGGTGATCAGCTGGATTTGGTTATTTAACCAAAGGTTAAATAACATTAGATACCACAAATCCAGGCTATTGGCTGCTTACAGGAAACCTCTTATTTCCAGATTTTGTAACAATGTCTACAAATCTAGCTGCCCACTGCTTAAGGTATTATTATTTAAATGTATATAAATTATTAAGTACATATGAACATATTTGTGTATGTAGAATAAGTCTTTACTTACCCTGCTCTGTTCTCATCCTGTTCAGCTTTGTCTATTAAACAAGTCAAATAGGCTGTTAAGAATGGCTATGGTGATGTTTGTATAAATAGTAAAAATGTCACTCTGAGCTGATAAAGCATTGAGTATTCACCTGCATTATGTAAACCAGCAAAAACATAATTCAACTCACCACGTCTTCCAAAGTTTGAGACAACCATTTCCATTAGTTACTAATCAGGAATTTTCTTCATCCATTATAATCACTACTTCATTTGGTATTATAAATCTCCATGTGCATATGTAGAGATAATTACATCAGTATGAAGAAAGAAAGATCCTTTATAGTCATTCACTTAGTAGTACAGAATTTAATATACAATTTATATAACTTTTATTAGGAAGAAAAATTTATGCTTCGTATAGTACCTAAACCATTTGTTTAACCCAGTTAACTAACTTTCAGCAAAAGTCATTTCCTCTTAAAAATAGACTGGATCTAGTGCTGAGTTCATGAGACAGCAAATGTTTCATAGAGGCAAGCATCCCTTCCTTAGTGAGACAGGGCTAATGAAGACAATGGTAACCTTTAAAATTTTTCATTTTGCCTGTGATGCATGTAACCTCCTGACACGTTAGGAAATACCTGGAATACAGCAAAAGTTATTATCTGAGAGGGGAAAGTTTTATGGGTCACCACTGAAGTAACTGACGGTGAATTGTCAGTAGTTTTTTTAAAGGCCCTTTATGTAATTCTTCAGCATTGTGCTATAAGCCACTTTTACTATGTGTCTTCTCAACTCATCTATGTTCCTAATATAACAATACTATTCAATGTGTATGACGTCCCCCTAAATGATTAATTTTAACAACTTAAAGCACTCCACGTCAGTTATGTGTCCTAAATTAAAGTTAAAAGAAACATGGACTAAATCTAAGGTTATGAGATTACATTATATCAAGAAGGATAAAATATCCATATTATTTTGCTCTTGTTCTGCCCATCTTTCAGTCTAAGGAACATTGTCTTTTGAAGCTTGTCCCCCTGGCATTCATTCACCGAATCACCGGCTGGATATGTTAGAAGATCTGGCTCACTGCTTCCTCTCCAGATACAGAGCATATCACCTCTGGGATATGTACAGATTCTATTAGTGCAAAGCCTCAGGTCTGACAATATCTTGCTGCAATGATTGTCTCTTGTGAGTGAATAGTTACCCACACAGATTTAATTAACAGCAGCAGTAGAGTATTCACTGTTATAGAACTCTGTGGTAAATTACTAATCAGAACTGCAGGCACACTGGAGGGAATAGAAAGCTGAGGAAATGATGAGATCAGTTTTAAACAATATGGAACAGGCATGACCAATATGAGCAGCGTTTATATGTAATAAATGCAGTGATGGCCTGGGAGTAAAATGTGCATTACCTGAATCTTTTCCAATAGTTTCACCAGTTAAATATTGGGGGGGGGGGGGCGAGGGAGGAATGGATGCAATTATTTACATTAGTGTTTATTTTGACCTTAAATGGAGAAAATAATTTTGATTGGGTTATTGTTTCTGTGTCTAGCCTTTGCTGAGCTGAAATACTGGCAACTGGAGGTAAAAAATATGTAAGCAGGGCAGAGAAGTTAGCAGCTGTGCTCTGGAGTAGAGATTAATTAAAATTACTTAAATCACAGGCTTGGAATGGGCACCTCATTCCTTTTGCAGAGCTGCTGCTTTGGCACTTCTGAAATGTGCCCACCTGCTTAGTGCAATCAAGGTCACTGAGACACTCAAAGTGTATTTTCACTTACAGAGTGCCATTGGGACTACATGGTGCAGTTAAGCTCTGATGATGGTGTACCATAGGTAGAGCACCCCTGGGAGACAGCATATTTAAGAACTCATAGAAGTTCAAACTCTGTGCAATGTCTTCTGCCATGAGCAAAAGAAACTACCATCATGCACAAATTTGCACCTTTTCTGCCTGTAATTCTCATTCAAAATGGTTCCAGCATTGTGAAAAATAAAAAAATTACTCAGTGGAGCAAGAAGGTTAATGTTTTAAAGACTATCATGTGAATTTATGTAAATCCAAGGGAAGACCTTTTCCAACACCTTCTCAGGGCATGGATTTCTGATGTCTATTTTCCAAAAAAGAAGGAGAATAATGGTAACTTTGAATACTATGGAAGACAGAAGTATGAACGGAAAGCACTCTCTTTCTCGGACTTTCTCTCTTAGATCATACACAAAATATAAGTACTTCAGGTCAATTCTCTACAAATTCTTTTTCAAACATATACCAAAAAAGCAGCTCTCTGTTACCAGTTTGGAAAAATGTTATGAAACAAGGTTTTAATATCTATGAAACACAAATTAGAGCAGAATGAGAAACTCACAGCTCTTATGCTGAACTCTGCAATCTAAACTGATCCTTTGCCACTTCTAACTTCATGTTATATATTCACAATCAGTAAACATACTACCTGGGTGTTCCTGCCAGAGCAACAAATTTCGAATGAGTAAAACAGTGTAATGTTTAATCTTTTGGTATTAGACTTCAGCATGAGTACATCATTGACATGAAAGGACCTAGTATCTCTTATGTATGAATACAAATCACAGTTTTGCAAACTGTCATGTTTTTGTAATGTTGTAAACAACTGACCTGTGCTTTCAGTGCTAATGCCTGGTAGAATATATTAGTTTTTTTTCTTTTGTAACTCAAGTGGACAGTTAGAAGACTATGAATGGTCTCTTACTTCAGATCAGTCTCTTACATCAGATCAGTATGTGACTAATTCCCAATAATTTCATCACTTGCAATTATGTCAGCTAAAAACAGCTAACTATCTGCCTGTCTGTCAGACTACAGGAAGAAAATACAACATTGGTTATATTCAGAAAACTTTATTCACAGCCAGAAATCTTTGCCAACTCTTCAGCTGAAGTCAGACAGTATTCTAAAGTACTTATAAAAAAGGGACTTTAGCACCATTATTTTTAAAGGTAGTTCAAATTCATAAGAAACTGAGGGACATTAGTCTTGTAGAAACTGTATATTATGAACAAGTCTATGTCATGGCTGCTTCTGGCTAACCTTAGATTTTCTTAAAACTAATAGGAAGCATATTTAAATGGAAGAGCAACTTTGGGGAAGATTAAGAAATGTCATAGTGGAAATAAAAACTTTGCACAGACAGTTAAACAGCTAAACTTTTCAGGTATTTTGCTTCATACATTATCTAAATAATGCTACAACAGCAAAGTCTCCAGGTAGAATTGGAGTTTGCAGGTCATTCAACATTTTAAGTTCTCCCATTGCCTTAAAATTTCCATACAAAGTGCTAAAAACCTTTGTGCTGATCCACTGCCAGAATTCTAAGTGTTTATTGATACTGAAAACATTTCCCTAACTTACGGTGGCTTAATAAACTACTGACAGCACATAAAATAAAATAAAATAAAATAAAATAAAATAAAATAAAAAAGGTAGTATTCCTGATTCAGTATTTCTGAAACTACTATTTTTTTCAGTACCGCTGAAAAGCCTTTTTTTTTTTTTTTTTTTTTTTAAGGAATTGCTGCATCATTTGCTGAGAACTCTATATTCATGAAGTATTATTTTGCTGCTTCTGCATCTGCATTAAACAAATTAAAAATAGCTTGTAAAAATTTTTTACAGAGTTCAGAGAAGTCATGCAAAGAAAGCAAGAGACCATTACAGAAGTACTATACATAGGCAGATAAAAACAGAATTGTGGATACAGTGATACTCATTATACACTTGGCTAGTAGCACATCAGTTCCATTGTTTTGGAAATTGATGTGATCTGTTTGTTCCACCAGGGAGATTTCTGTTGTTGTATACGTAAAATTAAAATATTTTTAAAAGGATCTAGATCTTTACCAGTAATGTCATTACGGTAGGAAAAACATATTGGGTGTATTTTTCCACAGCTGTGCTTTCTTTCTGAGCTAAGAATCACAGAATCACAGAATCACAGAATTTCTAGGTTGGAAGAGACCTCAAGATCATCGAGTCCAACCTCTGACCTAACACTAACAGTCCCCACTAAACCATATCCCTAAGCTCTACATCTAAACGTCTTTTAAAGACCTCCAGGGATGGTGACTCCACCACTTCCCTGGGCAGCCCGTTCCAATGTCTAACAACCCTTTCGGTAAAGAAGTTCTTCCTAAGATCCAACCTAAAACTCCCCTGGCGCAACTTAAGCCCATTCCCCCTTGTCCTGTCACCAGGCACGTGGGAGAACAGACCAACCCCCACCTCGCTACAGCCTCCTTTGAGGTACCTGTAGAGAGCGATAAGGTCACCCCTGAGCCTCCTTTTCTCCAGGCTGAACAATCCCAGCTCCCTCAGCCGCTCCTCGTAGGACTTGTTCTCCAGGCCCCTCACCAGCTTCGTCGCCCTTCTCTGGACTTGCTCAAGCACCTCGATGTCCTTCTTGTAGCAAGGGGCCCAAAAGTTTCATATTTTGGCATTACCTCTATTCTTATACTTGTCTCCCACAGCAGAGCTGTGGGAGACAATTCAAACATTCCTTTACAGCTTCCATCAGTAGTATGACTTGACATTGATTTCTAACTTTCCCATTACACTAAGCAACCCTTGGATTTCTGACTCACTTGGTTGGGTATTTTTGGTTGTTATTCTTGCTGTTGTTGGAATTTCTGTTTTAGTAGTTTTTTGAACCAGGAGATTGGGAATCATGGAATCATAGATTGATTTGGATTGGAAGAGACCTTAAAGATCATCTAATTCCAACTCCCCTGACATGGGCAGGGACACCTCCCACTAGACCAGGTTGCCCAAAGCCCCATCAACCTGGCCTTAAACACTTCCAGGGATGGGGCAGCCACAACTTCTCTTGACAACTTGTTCCAGTGCCTCACCACCCTCTGAGTAAAGAATTTTTTCCTAATAGCTAGTCTAAAGTGACCGTTTTTTGTTTAAAACCCTTACACACTCCTGGTCCTATCACTACATTCCCTGACAAACAGTCCCTCTCCTGCTTTCTTGTAGGCCCCCTTTAGGTACTGGAACACTGCAGTGAGGTCTTCCTGAAGACTCCCCTTCTCCAGGTTCAACAACCCCAGCTTTCTCAGCCTCTCTTCACAGGAGAGGTGCTCCATCCCTCTATCATCTTTATCGCCCTCTTCCGGACTCATTCTAATAGGTCCATGTCCTTCTTGTGCTGGGGGCCCCAGAGCTGAATGCAGTGCTCCAGATGTAGTCTCACATGAGCAGAGTAGGGGGGGACAATCACCTCCCTTGACCTGCTGGCCATGTTGCTTTTGATGCAGCCCAGGACACGTTTGACTTCATGGGCTACAAGCACACACTGGTAATTCACATAGAGCTTCTCATCAACCAACACCCCCAGGTCCTCCTCCTCAAGGCTGCCCTCTATACCTATCTTATATTTTTGCTTGGGATTGCCCAGACCCAGATGCAGGATCATGCCTTTGGCCTTGTTCAACTTCATGAGGTTTGCCCATGCCAACATCTGAAGCCTGTCAAGGTCCCTCTGGACGGCATCCTCTCCCTCCAGTGTGTTAACCTCACCACACAGCTTGATGTCATCAGCAAACTTGCAGAGGGTGCAAGTGGCACTCCATCCCACTGTCCATGTCACTGACAAAGTTGTTAAACAATGTCGGTCCCTATATTGACCCCAAGGAACACAACTCATTACTGATTTCCACTTGGACATTGAGACATTGACCGCAACTTTGAGTGCAACAATTCAGACAATTCCTTACCCACCCAGTGGTCCATCCACCCAAAATCAATGGAAAGACACCATCTGGATTCCTCAGTAATTAAAATTTTATTTCCTTATGCAACCCAAGCAGAAGTACCACAAGATGGACCATATTTCTATGTAGGTGTAATATTTACTGACATGCGTAGTCACATCAACTTTACATTGAAACTGAAGGATCATTAACGCAAGTAGAGATTGCAAGGTCAGAACCTGGCTTGGATCAGTATCTTTAGTTTTAACAAATCCTTTAAATATATCAAGTACACCACTTCTGTGGTAATACATATATATATAATAATAATAAAATGCAAAGCTGTTCTTTATTATTGCATATAAATGATACAGAATGTCCATGGCATATCTTATTTTCACTTTATTTTTTGCAGATTCAAAGCAAGGAATAAAGTCCAAATTAAATAAAATATTCTGGCTTCTTTCATTTTTTTCTGCTTAATGATATTCCACATTTAGGTGAATCACCATAACCTTTAGTTGAGAATTAGTTAACCTTCATCTCGTCTTCGTTCATTAGGAATCATTAGTTGTTCACCAAAGAATCAAGATAAAAAAAAATAATCATAATATATTTTGTATGTTTCACATGTCGGATAGGCTTTTACAGGGACTAATGATTTTAAAGTAAAATTAGGAGGGGGTTGGGTGGACTCCCCCAAGACTTTTGTGTGAATGGTGCAGCATAGTACAAAGATGAAAGAGCATTCAAATTTGAAATGAAGCACAGCAGGAAGAGAGATTCAGCATGAATTTCAAATAGATATTTCTTGTGCTGGTGTGCTAATTAAAGCTCTTATTTTTTCTTTTTTTTATTTTTCTTTTTTTTTTTTCATTTATAAGTGTGCTGGGATTATTTTAGGGCCCAATCTAACCTGAACTTTTCCAGTGAGTTAAGATCACATAAGCAGTGCCACTGCTATCCCAGAGTTTTTGTGACAGCACACTGAATCCAGGTGACATCTAGCTTCAAAAGTATCCTGAGGATGGTGATGCTGAATTGGAGGAGCTTGGTAACATCAGAGGTGATGTATTTCTTTCTAAGAAACTGAGTTAGGGGTGATCACACTTCTGTTGTCTCCCAGATTTTGTCTATACCAAGTTTTTCATTGACCTCACTAAAAATGCTCATATCAATTCTAAGGATAGAAAAGGAGCACAAAGGGAATTAGTACAACAGTGATAGACTACTGCTAGTTACATACCTACAGAAGAAAAGGCATGAGAAAACATGAATTGAATCCAGGTCAACCTCTAAAAGAATAAGAAAAAGCCTGCTTCGGTAGAAGATGGTTGTACAGCAAGAATCAAAATTAAACTGAAGTATAAGGTAGAAGTCACAATTACAGTCTCTTACTTTACTCATCTGGAGAGAACAAAATATGATGGCTAGCCCATTGCAATTGTTACATTATGTAATTAATACTTGTCTATACAACCGAAAAGGAGCAGAGAGAGACAATATCAGGTGGAAGAGCCCAAAAAATGCACTGCCGCAGCTCCTCCCAGGTGCACCACAGGACCCATCATCCCATTCAAAGCCCATATCCACAAACTCAGAAGAGCACAATGTCATATGAAAACCCAAAAGAAGGACCCTGAGGAATCAAAGGAAGGGACCATCCATCAACATAAGTCAACACAGAGACACCTTTTGGACTGAGGGAAGTCACTTTTTAGGGGTTCTGGACACATTATGGTATTTAAGGAAAGAGCATTTGGGGATTGCGCAGCACTTATTATGAGATGTTTGGGGGAAGAACTAAGGGTGGTGAAAGGGAGGGATCATGGTAACTTAGGGAAGAAGAAGTGTAGGAAAATGAAGGGATAAAAGGACTAGTTATATGTAAACAGTTTTCCAATGCATACACTCGCCTGGCCGTAACCTGATCAGTGAAGTCTGTTCTTCTTATGAAAGTCCTTTCTAACTCCTCATGGATAATGGCCTCCCTATTTTGTGTACATGCAGGTGTGGGATGGTGTTCTGGATGCCAGCAACTGGATCCAGACCATGGGTTGGTGGGCTCGTGTGTCAGTGGTGCCCACAGCTGCAGAGACCCAACTGAGTGCATGTCAATTCGTGAGGGACCTTGTGTCACAGGGCACATGTGTCCCTGGTGCCAGCGAATGCAAAAAGTGTGGGTGTGCAAGTGAGTGTGTGAGTACCAGTAAAGACAAACCAAACAAGCTGGCAAGTAGGTGAGGTGGCTTGTCAGCCAGGGGGTGAGGAGGTCCTTAAACATGAGACCACAGAGATGTTGGCTACTGGGGACCAGAGGAGCCTCAGCTACCTCTGTATGTGTCGGTGTGTGGGTGTGCAGGTGAGAACAGTTTTGCTAACAGGTGGAGCAGGGCTGTGGTCTCAGGTGCCAACAACTAGGCAGACTGGGATCCAGGGGTAGCTACTGGGCAAGCTGGGTGTCTAAGTCCTATTATATTGTGTATATTCCCACTGATAGGTCTCCACCATGCTCAGTCAGGGAGGGAGTGGGATGAGGCCATTGATGTTTTCTGTGTTCATGTGAGTGCTCTGTGAGTCTGTTGATCTGTGCAGCCCACTGTATGTATACATGTATATGTAGTACAGATGTCTTTGTGTCTGTGCCTAGCATGCCTAAGGAATGCCTGCTTAGCCTTGCTACTGGCTGGACCCAGGGGCATGGACCTGCAGTGTCCTCATCTCTCAAGCTGCCAGATTTGGTCCTATTCCCCTAATAGCAATGTAATGAGCAAAAAAAAAAAAAATTATGCTTTTCCTTTGACCAATGGAAGGTAGAGTAGGCATGAAAATGACTAAATAGTACTTTAACAGATACAAAAAAAGAAGAAAAATGAAGCACAATAACAACAAAAAATACATTTTATCAGTTTATGAAACATAATAACATTGACATGGCTTCCTAGAAATTCTGTATTTGATGGATTTTATAAAAGTTTTTTGTACTGCGATAATCCCTTTCCTTTCCTCTGGATGGCTGGGTCATAGTGAGGTGTTGACTATAATCTCCTTTCATTCCAGTTGGTTTTAACTGCTTGAGAAACTTCTGCCAGAGATTTTTCTGCCCAGCTTCTGGTGATGTTTTTACCAAGTTGTCCACAAACAGCTCCTCCTCTTTTCTTTTCATTTTTTTCTCTGCAGAATTATGTTTGCTAGGCCTTCTGCTTTAGTTGATATGCCAAACCTTTCCAACTTCTCTCTTTGCACTGCTGCTAGTAGAGGCTCATGGGATCCAATTACTGCAGATCCTGCTTCTCCATAATAGAGCTGTTAGTTCAGTGCACTGTATATGCTATCCATTGAGTTCTGCAGAGACATCTAAATTCAAAGGCTTGGATTCTTCATTCTGTTGCTACTGTTTGAGTTTCACCCATTTCACACTGTTCATGCTCTCAAGAACACAATATTTCTAAGAAGTTTCCTCTTTTTTTTTTTTTTTTTTTTTTCCTCTCGGATCTACTAAGGTTGTTCTTGTCTTTCCAGGTTGTATTTAGGTCTGTGAGCACTGCTAGCATGAGGGCAATTCTTCAGATTTCTGTTTCAGGTTTCCTGTCTTTCATGGTAGTAGTACTGAGACGCTTGAATAAGTTCACTCATTCAACTTTCTTGCTTTTGATCTATCTCTTGTTCAGTGTCAGTAATCCTCATTGTCATTAGGTTTTTCTTTTTTTTTTTTTTTTTTGTCCTGATCTTCATCCCATACATCGTTGCAGTGCTGCCCAGCTTTATCATTGTATTTGCACATCCTGTTCCCATTCCTCCTATCAAATCTACATCATCTTCAAAGGATAGATTGCCTACATTACTACCTCTATGTGATAGCACTTCTTCAAAGTTTTCGGAGTCTTTTGACATAACATGTTCAAGGAAACAATTGAAAGGATGTGGCAACAGGACACATTACTTTCTTACACCAGCTGTTATATGGAACTACTTACTCAGTGTGTTGCCTTCAAGGACTTTACTCCCTGCACTGTATAAAGGATTCGGAGAGTTGTCACTATTCTTTTGCTAATGTTGAATGTCTTCGTCACAGCCCATGGTGTTCCTTGCCATACATGATCAAAAGCTTCATTGAAGCTTATGAAGTTGCAGTGCAGTTCTATTTCATATTCTCAGTATTTTCTGTCCAATTTCTCAAGTTGAATGTCTGATCTATTGTGCTTCGTGTCATTCTAAAACCTTCTTCTTCCTCAGGTAATGTCTTTGGCAGATCAGGGAGCTGTATAATAATACTGTCAAAGACCCTTTCAAAGATCTCAGGTTCTGTACGTCTCCATATAAATGATCAGAGAACTTTACCAACCAAAAACATTCTGTTGTTTCTTCCTATTCCAAAGTGCTGTTTGAAGTACCAATAACTTAATACAATTAAAGCCATTTGAAAGAAAAAACTGTTGTTGCTGAACAGTTAGTCACTGCAGAATGGTGATGCTGTAATTTTATTTACAAAGAAATACCATTTCCCAAATTAAAAATGAGCTATGATATGAGAGCTCAACTGGCTTATGTTCCTACAGGATTATGAATATTAGCTTGATGACCTTCAGATTAAATTAAGTTCTTATTCAAATTCAATTAAGTTTTAAGAGGTATTGCCCCTGCAGTCTTTCACCACCACGGTTCTGTAGTTTACTTTCTTATCTTGTACTACTGCAATTTATCTTACACACTTGTCTCTGAATAAAAGGCAAATGATCAAAAAAGAGGAAACAATGTGGAGCAGGACATTAATAATGTTATCTATAACTTACATGAGCAATAAGTTTTTCATTTTTCATTTTTTAATTGTATATGAATGTACTTTTTTCCCACTAATTTCACAGCAAGTATTTTAAAGGAACTGGAAAAACTTAATCCTAGGAAGTGTTTTTAATTTATTT
This sequence comes from Stictonetta naevosa, assembly GCA_011074415.1. Lineage (NCBI taxonomy): Eukaryota > Metazoa > Chordata > Aves > Anseriformes > Anatidae > Stictonetta > Stictonetta naevosa. The sequence continues at coordinate 16,479,256 of CM021697.1, read as the reverse complement.
TTGCTGTTGCAATTAAATGAAATAAGTTTTCCTCAAAGTGTTTGCTTAGTTACAGAAATGCAAAATACCGTAGAGGTTAATGCACTACTACAGATGTGAAAAATGAAGTTGCAAAAGGGTCTCATGTGGATGCTACTTTAAGTTTAGTAAAAATAGGTACATGGTAGTTTTGTTCTCTTTATTGTATACATTTTAATAACTAAAATTTTAAACTTCCCAAGGGCAAAAGATTGTTTGAGTTATCATGTCATATAAGGTTTGTTGTTTTTTTTTTTTCCCCACTGGATGTAATGGTGACTTTTTAACCCTATTAATATATTGCAGCCGTGCAGAAATACAAACTGCCAACATTTTTTTTTTTTTATAAGTGAGTTGCACTGTAGGTATAACAATATTTAGAAACCAGTCTTATCTTCAGAAAAAAAAATGTAATCATATTTTTACTTGTTAAAAGTTAGAATAAAACCAGTAGTTGCAAAGATTTAATGTTAAATTACAATATCAAAATAGCTATGGTGATATGAGAGTAACTGATGAAAAAATATATATTTGTTGCAAATGAGGTTAGGCAGAATGAATTATGCATGATCAATGTGGACCAAAAATAGTATGTATAATAAAAACAAAATTTAAAAGTCACAAGTCAAAAATTGGTTTTGTGGTCTCAAATATTCCATGTCTGGATACCACGTACCCTTTTACTGTCAAGCTATGAATAGGTAAACATATGTTTTTAGTGATAACATTTTTAACTATGCTTAAGTAAATCTATGACTTTCTGTAATAATTTTGGTGAGACCATTCAGGGAAAACTAACAAAGATAACCAGAGCTAATTGGGCTCTATCTAATATTAATCTGATATGACAGTTCAGAAACATGAATCCTGGTGAGTAATATAAATTTAAACTCTAGACTGTTGTTACTAATGAAGTGTATACTATAGATACATTTGTTCTATTCCTTTATTATTAGTTCTAATCACATCCAAGACCAAGGCCAATGACACAGTAATTAGTTACACCACCTCCTGTTATTTTGCATGGCCCATGCAAAATGATTTGCATGTATTTGAGAGAAAGTGTGCACGTACAAGGTGTGATACATAATTGATTAGTGTGAGATGTGCAGAATGGCTGTCTCCAAAGACATTTCCAGCCAAGCTTCACTCAGAATGTTCTTTCACTCTAAGTAAAATAAACAGGCATGAACTTATTGAAATCTTCTATTTGCTATCCAGTAAAACCTTATAGCTTTTAGTCTTTTATACAACTAAGATTTATAGCATCTATTCTCACTGTGCAGAGTCCCAAGATAATATTAATAGGTGGCTAGTTTTGCCAATAAATCCCTCAGGGTGAAGACAGAAATACCTGTTTCAGACTTGTTCAGATCTAAATCCACATCCCAAAAGGAACATGGTACTTAGGCTTAAGAGATTCAGCTTTAAAACAGTTAAGATATTTTTCTCCTAATTCCTAATAATAAATAAATAAATATCCTGACAACTAATACAACTGCTAATCAAGGGCTAGGGGATTCATTTTATTGAAAGGAATCTGCAGTAATTCGTAAGGTCCAGAAGATATTCCTTGGGGACTTTGCTACTTCAGTCCAAGAGGCTGGAAGGTCATGAGTGAGACAGAGAACAGATTTCCAGAATCCCTAGGCAGAATGTCAGGAGTACTGACTAGATACTAGAACACGGAAATCTATCTAAATAACACATGCACTAGTGAGATGGAAGAGAAGGGACCAGTAGAGGAAGAGAGAAACAGGGAAATAGCTAGAGGAAGGGAGGACAGGCACTGAAGTTATTGGTCTTCACTTGGACCTCCTTTAGAATCCAAGAAGAAGCTCAAGAAGTCAGTAAGAAGTTGACACAAACTACAGTGCCTATTTCAGACTGTATGGGAAGGAAAAGCTTTCCTATTTTCAGGATATGCATGTATCTTTCAGGCTACAGTAGTGTTTGTATGTTTTATAAATATGTTTTCTGTAACATAGTGTGATTCTGGTGACCCATGTTCAGTTTGTTACCTACTGTAACTCCAATATTTTTTTTCTGAATAATTATTTTCTCATTCTTTGTAAAACAGATTATTCTTGTTCAAAAACACTGTTTTTTTTTCCCTAATAAGTTCAATTATTTACTGACAGTTAATTCAATTTTTCAAGATTGTTTTGAATTTTAATTCTGTATTTTGCATTCTATTAATTCTAGTACTGTCAATATATTCAGTAGTAACTTAAATGATGGCTTATATTTTTTATTGAATCATCCAGACCACTAATAAAAATTTTGAAAGGGACTCAAGAACAGATTCTAATGGATCGTCACTAGATACATTCTTCAAGAAGGTCTTGGGTTTACTTGTGAATGAGAAGCTCAACATGATCTGGCTATGTGCACTTGTATCCTAGAAAGCCAACCACATCCTGGGATACATCAAAACAAGTGTAGCTAACAGGTTGAAGGAGGTGATTCTCCCCCTCTACTCTGCTCTCATAAGCATTTAGCTCTAGGACCCCCAGCAAAAGAAAGACATGGAACTGTTAAAACAAGTCCAGAGGAGGGCCATGAAGATGATCAGAAGTCTTAAACACGTCTCCTATGAAGACAGGCTGAGAAATTTGGACTTTTTTACCCTAGAAAAAAGAAGGCTCAGGGGAGACTTTATAGTAGTCTGCTGATACTTAAAGGGTGCCTACACTGAAGATGAAGAGGGATTCCATATTAAGAATGCAATGATAGGACAAAGGGTAATGATTTTAGGCTAAAAAGGGGTAGGTTTTGATTATATTTTGATTATTTACTGTGAGGATTGTGAGACACTAACAGGTTACCCAGAGAAGTTGTGGATGCCCCATCAACCTGATCTAGTGAAAGATATCTCCACCCATTGGATTGGCAGGGGGATTGGAACTAAATGGTATTTAAGGTCCCTTCCAACCCAAACCATATTGACAATGAATAACTGATAACCACTCTTTTGTGCTTTCATTTTCTTTGATTGCTTTCATTGCTGTTACTGATTCATAGTTCTTTGGTTCCTTTTTTCTTCTCTAGTACATTTGCTATTACTATTTTTCCTATATTTTCTTCTGCACACGTTTTCAAAAAATAAAAAATAAATAAATAAACTCCTCAGGATTACCCCAAATAGTTATCTAGCTATCGTACACTGAAGTTCTTTGGATCCTGTTAATCTGAAAGGACCTAAATAAATGCTTAGCCCTTAAACTTACTTTTTTTTCATTACATTCCTATAATGGCTACAGGACCTATTAGAAAAATTGTTTTACAACTTTTTATAGATCTGGACAAGTATCTGAAATGTGGCTTTGTAAGTATTTGCTTAAATAAGGATTCATGCGGATGGATTCTGACCTTGTTGATGTTTGCTTACATGTATAGCTAGTAAGCTGTATACATGTATACATGTATATACATGTATTGGTAGCTATTATTGAAAATCAATTTTGAAATCACATTTGCAAGTGCTGATATTGCAAATGTTGAGTCTGAGATCAGCTGATCTAGAAAAAATGCAAAAAGCAATAAACCACATCTTTGGTAAAGTTCTTTAGGCATGGCATCAGAGCAAGCAAAAGGCAAATCTAAATTGCCCTTACTTTTCCCAGTGTTTTTGGTTCCTCATGCTGAGAAAGAAAAGTATACCTGAGATTTATGAAGCTAAATAAAGAGTTATTGAAGAACAGCTACTCATGTAAAGACCACTGCCTATTTAGCTAGCAAAAGACCTTTCAGTACAAATTATCAGGACACCATACTTACTCATGGGGTATCCAGCAACCTAATAGATTTTATTACTGGTCATATCATGTTTCACCAAATGTTGTTACCAAAGCTGACTAATTATCCGTGCTGGTATCAAAACTTTGTTTGAAATTTCACTATGGTTATACTGACATATGAAAACTACACTATTAGCAAGGTTTCAGAAAGATGACTTCTCCTGCAGCTAGACCCTTTTATCATTTCTATTTATACTCTTCCAGAGGAACAGCCAATAACAAAACAGTCTTGCTGAATGTACCCATGGATCATTTTTGTTGTGCTCAAGGAAAATTATTGGCTCAGTTTGTCCAAAGAGAACTAGGCAGTTTTGAATTTCTTCAAGAGCAAGATACAGACTCAAAGCAATAAGGGAAGTTATCCATTTCATGTGGAAGAAACAACTCAGAATGTTCTTAGAATTCATAAAGAAAAATGAAAGCAGTGGAAGTGAAAACAGGAACCAAAAAACTCACTTTAAATTCACCCTTTGGAAGAGTCTATCTTTTTTCCACTGAGTACATAAGAAACCTACAGGATTAGCCTGCTGTCTTATGCACTTATGTTAGTTGCCTAAAGTTAAGTGGTGTGGAGGCTGTTCTTCCCATATTCCCAAAACATTTATAATTAATCAACTGAAAATTGGTTCATGAGCAATTCATGGTAGGAAGATATAAATTCACAGGGGAAGGTAGCTGCAATCAGTAATCTAGACTGCTGTAACTAAATTTGTACAATAAATTCTACGCAATGAGTTATTCTACTCGCTTTTCAGCTGACCTAACCTCCTTTAAGATTTGATGTCATTTGCTGGCATCAATATTTCTAGTTAGCTGAATGACTCTACATAACAGTTCCAACAAAACCAGTAACGAAGTTTGCCTGCTCAAATGATAGAAATATTCCTGTTATTTCTGCAGCATTATATGATAGTTTCAGTTCATCATTAAGTTAAGAACTCCACATGTAATACCACCTATGGAGTAAAAGTTCAGTTGCCTTCAGTGCTCTGTTGTTTATGCTATGTACAGAAATATCATTTAGAAATATAAAGGGAAAGTTCAGGATTTTCAAATAACTCTTTCTAGTACTTCCTATATGACTTCATGTCTTAAAATAATGCAGCAATGTCAGGGCTAGGCCTCAACATTTCCTGTTTTGTTTCATTTTGTTTTTCTTTAATACTCAGAATTGTCAATACCAAGTAATATTTTGTAAAAAAAACAAAATATTACCCTCATATGTACATTTGAAGGAAACCTTGTTATGTAATAGGCTCACACAATATTCCAACTGCAAACTTTCTACCAATGTATTATTTAGATGCCCAGCTTATGTGATGCTAAGACATTTCATTTCAGTTATCTAAAGTATTTCTCAAAAGCAGAGTCAAATCTTTCAGATATACACCTTATTTCTCTTAGAAATCAAAGGGATCTTTTTCTCTCAGGACCTAAGAATAAAATCCCCAATTTACTGAAATGAAGAGAAACAACTGTATTAAGTTTAGTAAGCTTTGGATCATGCCTACAGCAATTTAAAACGAGCATGAAACCATTCAAAGAGGTTTTTGAACTCATGTCTGAACCTTAAGGTTCTTCTTTGCTGTAGCTTATGAACTTCCAACAGGGTAAACTTTCAAAGCAGTCTATAAGAAATACACACGAACTTCCCTTTACAGTTAAACTGTATGTGATTATTTTTCATGCATAACTCCTAAAATTCACCCCAAAGTGTCTTAAATTTATTGAATGTTCAAAGTGCATGGAAACAGAATTGAACTCATAAAACCTAGGCTTTTGTTATAAAAAATGTAAAAACCCATCCTGAGGTATGTATTATACAGCAGAAAACCTAGGAAATATTCAAAGAATTTAATGCTTATCTTCATAATCTCTCAAGTTTTTGTAGAAAGCAGTATTTGGCTATTAGACACCAAAAGAGCTTCTGAAGAATTAAACTTGTTTGTTAAGAAAAAAAAAAAAAAAAAAAAAATCTTCATTAATCCATTTGAAACAGATTCCTAGTGACAAAATAAGAAAGAAAAGCCTTGTAATTCTCAGGGTACAATAGCAAAGAATTGTAGTTCTGTTTGTCTAATTGCCATGCTTCCAATTGTATCTGAAAGACAGGTTTTCAGTGTTAATAATACAAGTAATGTGTGCTTTTAAGTACAATTTCTTTGCCATTTTACTTTGTTTGAGTGACTGTAAATATTAGGCCCTGCGTATCAACCATATGCTGCTCAGAACAGAAATATTTCAGGAGCGTTAAAAACTCTACCAGTTTAAACTATGTGATCTAAAAGTGTAATAATTTTCCAGGCAGCAATTAATGCTTATGGAAGTCATTATGCTTTACTTTTCTTATAAATTTTCTGTAGCACTGGTTTAGATAAAAACCATAGATGTTGACAGGACTCAGGTGTAATAGCAACCAATTTTCTAGTTCATGCTAAGAAGAAAATCAGTTTCTTCTTTCACTGACGATGACAAACCAATGTTGGAAGAAATTTTGAGGGAAGAGGTAAAGGAAGCTGTAAAGGAAGGTTACAGTTCATGTGATCTTGAAGATTGGGATTTCTTCATAATTCTAAGTCATATCTGGTTACAGTTCAAAATTCTGTACCTTTACATCATATCCACATGTGTTTTTGGAGAGTTTAAAGAAATTAAACCCAATATTATCAAATATCTTAAAGCTTAAGTGGATAAACCACATTCTAATAACTCCGGCTACTGTGTTTAAATTCTTTACTGAAGTACAATTGTCATATTCAGTCACCAAGAAGAGTTTTCACAGGAAAAGGCATTAAAATCTCTTAGAGAGAGTGAAGCGTTTAGCCTTTCCATCTGTTAGATCTGTTGGTTTACAACTTCATGCTCTGATAAAGCTGAGCAATGAAATGCATTATAGAAACAGAGTACACACTTCACCTTGTCTCTAATGATTTACTTTTACTACACTTATCTCCAGATGTTCTGTACAGCATTGCATCTGACAGATAAAATCAACAGCAATTATTTGATAGGATACCTAGTATCCTGGTATTTGCTGGTAACTAGGAAACAAATATCCATATATGGATGATTTTAAGTGAGAGTAGATTGTCCTGCCACTGGGGAGGAATAGCAAATATTTTCTTAAAAATATTTTCATTGGTTACCATTATGTTACCATCAATTTTAGTTTATTAAAAAAAAAAAAAAAGTTACTGAAAAAAAAATTTACAATGTTTAATTCATTTTTGTTTAATTCAATCTTTATATATATATATATCATATATATATGTTATATTCCTAGACATAGCATGCTGACTGTAATGCAACTATAATCATTGACCAAGGAGACCAACATATGACAGAAAACACTGAGTATATGTAAAGCAAGTTAAACCTGCCTTTTATTTTCTTTAAAGGCAATGAAAGAAGGACAAACACCATTACACTTCCCAAAAGAGAAAGGGGGAGAAAAAGAGAAGGGGCCCAAAAAGTGAAGATAAAAATGGAGGTGCAAAAAGCTGTGAGAAGCACACTCCCTCTCAGCAAGTGACAGATAGAAACAGAGTTTTTGTGAAATTTTCCCAGAAGAGTTTATACAGAATAAATGGAGACTGAACATGGCCTTGGAGAACAGAACAAAGTTCAGACAGGAATGTCAAGATAAATGGAAAAGAAAAGGCAAGCATAAAAAACTGAAGACCTGCATTTACTGAAAAACAGACACTGAATGGTAGATCAATAAAACAAAACAAAACAAAAAGAATGACTATGAGAACATGGCAGGAGGATTAACTAGCTAGTTTAGGAACAGCTATGCTACACTGGGCAGCAATGAGAAGAAAGATGCTGAAAGAAGATGGGATGACAGAAAAGAGTAGCTGCTAGTCCCGTATGAGAAGAGATGATGGAGAAAGCTATGAAACATTGTCCAAGTATAAATAAAGACATTACACAGAAGAGAAGTCAGGATAGTCAACAGACTGGAGAAATAACTCTAACTAGTGCTCTAAGACAAGCGGCATCTTTTTGTGACTAGGGGGTATTGTATAAGGACTAACAAACCCTGTAATCCTTTGCTAGGACTGCTTTTCAAAGGTAGATCATAAAAAACTGATCAGATATTTAAAATTACATGTATTACTTCTTGCAGTAGGTGGGCCCTATAAATATATATTTCGTTAACATACAAGATAACAGTGCCACATGGCGTTTGACTGGACATAATAATGGTAACGAGAATGAATAAAACTAAAATAAGAATAGAAAACTAAATAAGGACAGACTTAAAAGGAAGTTTATAAAATCTACAAGAGAAGATGGAGCTCCAAGTAGAGTTACTTGTTTATTAATCAACACCCATTTAATGTTTTCATTAATAACCTTGGAGAGAGAAAGGCAAAGGAATTTTGGTTGCTGATGCAAAGCTAGCAGCACTATGAGCATTGGGAAGATCAGATTCTTATACTGGAAGGACTCCATGACATTAAGGAATGGAATAATAGAAATATGGATGAAATTTAACAGCAGAAAGTAAAGGTCATTCATGCAGGGACTAATAATGAGAATTTCTTTTATAATCCAGGAGCTTCTCAGTTGAAAACAATAAAGAAGGAAAAGCAGCTAGCTCTATTAATCAGTCACAGAATGTCTATGAGCTACCAACACCATGCAACCATGAAAAAGCAAATGGGACTCCAGATTATATAACAGAAGGCATACCTCAAAGAGCCATGGTGTCATTCACACGATCTTAATAGTAAGACACCAGAAAGAGGTAGATAAAAGAGCAGATAGAGTCATTTGCTAAATGAAATAACCAAGGTACTCACATTCTGAAAAATGATTAAATGTTGACAGCTTAGGAAAAAAAAATGTATATATATATATTATTATTCATCTCTATTATTATTCACTAAAAACAGATATCAAATTCAGTGACTGCTCCCCATTATTCTGTGCAATGGAATTGCACAAGATAATACAGGTTCAGCCCCAAGCTAACTCACAATTATAGGGTTATTCAGGCAAAAATTTATATCCATGAATAACTGCATACCGACACACTTTCTTATATTTCATATTCTAACTATTGGTTCAATAACTATCCATTTGGTAATCAGAGAAAGACATTTAGAATATGAATGTGAATTGACAATGGCATAAGCAAATCCATATTCTGAGTGAAATACATCTTGATGGAAATGGTTTAATAAGAATGTAGAACAAGCATAATGTGGCTATACACACATTTATTCTCTTGTTTATTCAAATTGTTAATCTTTTCTTAAAAGTACAATCATTAATAAAAATCCTGTATTTCTAATCATTGCCAATTACTTGTGTTGGTAGTCACTCATCACGAACACACATGAAGATGTGTGACAGAATAGCTCCTTCCTACCTGTGAGCTACTAAAGAAGTAGCAAAGTTAATTGCCAAGAGGCTGTATAGCATAATTTCCAAGCCAGGCATTTGACATAGAAAGTATATGACTGAAAGCATGCATTGAGAGGAAACACAATTTTTCCAAGGGCAAAATCAGTTTTCTGAGTAGTGAAGTGTAAAGACCCTGATCTTCTCACAGTTATGTTGTAGTCAAGAAGTAAAAATGGGTCCCTGAGGATTTTTCTTTGCAGTATGAAATTTATTATCTATCTTTCTTTCACCTAGACTTGCCTGCTTTTTGTTTATAATTTTTAAAAGAATATTCCTTGGAGCTTTACCGTATTGTAGGTCTTTTTTTCTAATAAGAAAGCATGAAGAGAAGAAAACAATCTGTAGGCAATCAGTACGAATTATCTATTTCATTTAAAATCTGTGTTTCAGAAGGTTTAAATATAAATCCGATGAATATTGATAATTTTATAAAAATTGCAGAGGAGATGGATGGATATTTGGTAATGGTATCTGTGATCAGCCTTCTTGAGTTCAGACTGAAAAAGTCCGTACTCTCCTGAAGACAACCTAAGTTTTCTCTAGCTATTTAGTGTCCATACTACTGTGCTTACCGACTATGTATTACAAGAAAATGGGCTTGCACTATGGTGCCAAATTGACTGTGATTTATTGACTAATTACGAATGGAGACCAAAAAAAAAAATCTCTCAGGTGAGAGGTAACAGCTCCTACTCAGAGAAGACACTATATTTGGTGTCAGGAGGCAACCAAAGATGTTGGCAACAGAATTAACCAACCAACTTTGAGCACTTTAACAGAGTTGAAAACAACGAGCATCCTGTGTCAATATTGTCTGGCTCTTCCAGAACCAGTATTGGCTGTTATCCTAGCCAGAGATAAGCATTTTTAGATTTTTAGAAATATGAATATAAATTTATAAATATCTAGAGGATTTGTTGTGTTTTTTTTTTTGTTGTTGTTGTTGTTTTGTTTTGTTCTGTAATGTAATGGAGGAATTCATTTAAAATATATATTTTTAACTAAAATCTGTATTTATTTCTTTTTAAATACTTTATTACTACCATGACAGTAGGATTGGGATAAAATGTACCCAAAGCAGGTAGAATGTCCAGGAAAATACTGCTAGACTCCAACAACTCTTGTAAGTATGGATTAAGTACGATTTCTCAGATTTAAAATGTAGCCATATTTTTAAGGGGTATCAAAAGTTTTAGCACTGACATGATCTCAATTCTCCTTTACTTACTTTCACCTAATTATTGAAAGTTTCAAGTTTCTTTTCCAAAGCAAAGAAACTGAATCTTTATAATAAAATATTTTAAGGAGTCACCAGAATTAAACCTTGATACTGTTTTCATAATCTCAATATGATGCCACTTTTAATAAAAATACTCCCAAAATATCCTGTGTAAGGTAAGAATTTTTCATGAAAAATTAAATGCAAAATTACCACAAAAGTATGAGAAATTGGTGTTCCAAAATTCAAACACAGATGAAAGTGTCAGTCAGCATGTACAATTACCTGTGAACAAGGCAAGTAATCAAGTGTAATATTGCATCACAGTATTGTATCTAATAGTCTTTGTGTACAGACTTAAATTGGTACAGAATAGCTAAGTAACTAAGAACCAGTGCAGTCACTGTAATCACTGTAGCCATTGTTTAGCAACTGTCAATGAACTGAGATATGAAGGAATTTCATGTACTATATACGCTACACAAACATAAAGAATGCATTGAAAGCTGGATTTCAACCTGAAACTTCTATAAGTTTACAATCAGATTGCCTATATCAAAGGACAAAATGGACTAGAAACCTCTTCTCCTTAAAGTTTTTATCTTATTCAATAAGTTTTAGAAAACAGCTACCTTTCTAGCAATACACGTGAGCTGGTAAATATATGAAAATATATGAAATGTTCTTCTAGGTTTCTTCCATAAATGTCTCTCACATGAATACATTTATGTGGTTTACGTCTTTGCTTATAAGAACAAAAATAATATAAAATTTAAAATATTTGATGCAATTCTGTGAAAATTTATATGATATGAATGAAACTAACAAATAATAAATTGTCATGAAAATATATTCCCAACCAATTTACCTCTATTCTGCTACAGATTGTGCATTCATGATACATACAGAACAGAACAGATACATGGGAATTGTGTGAGCAATAGGTACTTAGTAAGTTCTTAGCAACTCCAAAAGCCAGACATTTTCCTGGAGAAAGAAAATCAAGACACGTAGAGAAAGAAGTTGCTGGAGTAAACAAGCATAACACAGAAACATCACGCATACAAAAGTAGATGCCTATTATCAATGGAGGTAGTGATAATGTGTCATATGAAAAGTGAGAAGTGATTATGACTATAGGTGACTCAGATGTTTAAACTTGCTTTCATATAACCAGTTGATATATTGCCAGAAAATATATACTGAAAGTTCCATTTTGCAGTTCCATTCAGCAGTCATTCAAGGTAGACCAAATTACAGTATATATTTCATCAATATCTCTGAAAGGGAATGTGTGTTTCACCACTCTCATTATTGCTGACAGCACATCAAGCTAATTCAGGTAAACCAATTTCTAATTATGTCTGGTCAGTATTTCTGTCTCAGGTATTTGACATGATTTTACATTACTAAGATTGAATTTTAATTTAAAATATCACTAAAACATATTTTAAAATAACCCAGTAATTTAAAAATAAAATTGTTTTAAAACTTCCTGAAAAATAAATAATACATTTTAAAACTTCCTGATCAGTGGGAGAGGTGTCTTCAGCTAGATTTTGCCTTGTTGGTCCAAATATATGCCTATTGGTGCATAGAGCAGCCAGATAGTATTGTAACAGAGCCACAGAGCCACATTGTTAGAGGTCAAATCCTCTCTCAATGAGTTTATGCAAGTAACATGTGTGCATACGTATTTCAGTGAAAATTATTCCCTGTATATTTTGAGTTATGTGTAAAGTACAAATTATAGTAACATGGGCTAAAAAATCTTTCCTCTTGGGTCTCTGTTATTATTGTCCTAGATGTAGATTTTCACAAATGTTGAATAAAGAATAAGCATAGAATTCTCTTCCTGTAATCTGTTGACATGCATGGTGCAATTTTTTAATGGTATTCTCAGAAATCTGATTGTGTTCTTCAAGGTAACAGCAAAAACAAGCAAACAAACAAATATATATACATATATATATAATAAAGGTCTTTTTCTAAGTCATGTAAAGTAATTAGGAAAACATCATCTGGCAGGTTGATGAACCGGCCCATTTTTTCCAGATAGGAGACATATACACAGGCATGAAGCCTGGAGTAGACCATTTCCCCTCTTCCCTTCTATTCCTAGATGACATCAGCAAGGCTGCTAGTAAATCCATACTCATTTTCAGTAGGTGCCCTTCAGTGAGGAGCCAGGGATGTGCCCATTGCTTCAACTATTCTACCCATCCTGGAGTAAAACATCAGCCTAATTCTGAAAAGAACCATGTTTTTAACAAAAAATAACATAATTAAGAAGGTTTTTGTGTTTGTTTTTGTTTTTTTCAGCTGAGGGCCCAGTCCTACAAACATTCACTTATTCACACATGGCTAAATATTTCACCAATGAGGTCTAGAAAGGAAAGCAATGTGTTTTCAAGCAGAGCGATGTCTTTTTAAAGCAATGTCTTTTTAAGAGAGCAGAAACAGATTCAACAATTCTATGCCTCTCTGCATAGTGTAGCTGCTCTACTCATCATAACCATTAAAACTTAGACTAGAAAGAGCCTCCCTCCTGTCAGATCACAAGTCTGTCTTCTCTAGTGTTTCAGTACTGATAGTGGTCACTGTTTCAGATACTTCAGAAATAAAGCTTAGAGGTGAAATATTCAGATAGAGAATAAATATCCTGTGGTGATTCTGAATAACTGTAAGGTAAATCTGAACGCAACACCCCTGGCAATTCTGGCAATTCAGATAAATTAAACTAGGGGAAACATTTTTCTCTGCACACAGAGGTTTGTCTTTTTACTTCATGGAAACCCCTAGATAAATGAGATTATGAAATATGGATAGCCTTCATTGTTACTGGAAGAATTTCCTGAATTACATGTTAAAAGTTCATGGAAATGGATGTAAAAATAATTGCAGATCTGAAAGTTTGATAACAGCTGTGTTTCAGAACTTAGCCAATACTAGAAACACAAGAACAGGAAATTCTTTTCTGTAGTAAAAAGTGTGCAGACCAATCTTATATGTTAAAAAAATTACTTCATAAATTCAGTCCTCAGAAAGGTAAAAGAACAAATTATTAAACAATTGCTCTATAGAGACCCTGAGGATACTATATCAATATATAATCAATTACTATTTGTCAACTCAGTAGAACACGAAGAAATGGATGTAAGTTGGAATATAAGAAATTCTAAATAGATATAAGAAAAAAAGTATTTTACCATGAAAAGAGTCAAACATTGCAACACGGTCTCTGAAAGGCTGTGTAGTCTCCATATTTAGGGATATGTAAAACTTGACTGGAAACAGCCCTGAGCAAACTTATCTTGTTGAAGCAGGAGGCAGGATTAGATGACCTCTGGAGGTCTTTTCTAACCTCCCTGATTCTATAGTTCTATGATTTAATTTTCTTCTTTGATGTGTAACATGATAGGTTTTACTGGAAGGGAAAACCCAGAGAGGTGGAATACCTCAGCTTTAAGAAAAGCTCTTGTTATATTACTAACCATCTGGGAAGTTACTGTTTTGATTAACTTACTGAAAGAGAGAAGTGGTGGAAATATTGAACTAAAAGATAGTCACCCATAGTAGCAATCAGAGGAAAATATGTCCAGGCAAGACAGTTAAGTGTCACAAGTCCAATGATTTTTAGAAATTTTCTGTAAGACTTATAATCAGGGAAATATTCTGTCTCCATTATCCATGATATTTAACACAAAAATCTTGTGGTTCTTAAAGGTTCTTACTCATGGATCAATCTTGGAGAAAGACCTCCTTTGGCTCCTGCCAGCTTAACCATTTTTTAATGTGTAAGGATTACATTAAAGAATACGGTATAAAAACCGCATGTCCAAGTGCCATTTGAGTAGCCGTTGTATGCTTCCACAGAGGGATATGACACCATCTTTCTTGTGTCTACTTCTAAATCCATTACATAAGTGTTGCTCTTACAGTAGCAATGTCCAAGATAACTCCTCAAAGGAATTTAACTAGATCTCCTTATATAAGGTCTTGCATTGCTGCTACAGTATTACTGCTATAATACTGCACAATTGTTTGTTACATACCTATCTTTGTAAAACTTTTTCTCATTTTAAGACATAGGATATGGGAAGTGGCAGAGGTATATCTAAATATGGCTTATTCCTTGGTTTTGTAATGGCTCCTGGAGGATGTCAGCATTCATCACAAACTAAAGCAGATGGCACTCCTCTTAGACCCTGAGCCTTATTCCCCCTCAAACCAACTTGCATCAGGTATTTCTTAAAAAGGCCTTAAAATGAGTGTTCATATATGCCTGGCCTGTCATACTCAATGATGCACTGTGTTATGCTTTTGTGATTGGCATGCCATGATGGCTTTTAGCAACAAGAAGCTGGCAGCAACTCATTATCAAAAAAAAAAAAAAAATTAAATAAATATAGGAGAACAATTCAAAAACAACTACATTTTTCACATTTTTTGAAAAGTAGTTGTAATATCTTTGGCATAAAATGATATTTTCATGCAGCCTTTAATCACCAGATTTTCCTAGATTTTTCAGGAAAAAATATCTAATGCCCACAAACCATAGTTTTTGTTCTTAATAGTGAAGTTCAGAGTAATAGTGTAACCTCCAGTAGTTCTAATCTTTCAAGAACTAAACATAGTTTATCTGCAGCCTGCTGCAGAAGCCTACTATGAAAGGTGCTGATTTACCTGTGTGTTCACTGCCATGCCCAGGCAGTTTTAGGAGTACAGCAGAGAGTACCTGGTGTCTCAGTATATGTTGTGGGGAGGCTCTGAGACTGCGGGTGTGACACAGGGGAGTCAGTGCCAAGGTAGGGTCTGCAGCACGTCAGGAGGCTGAGCAACCACACAGAGGGCCAGGGAGCAGCCAAGGGCAAAATGCACTTTCCTGGAGACCAAGAGGCTCCAAGTTTGCTGGTGCTTGTAAGACCAGAAAACAAGAATATAGTGGAAAAGGAAGGTGTTTTAAAAATATATGTTATCATTATTTCTACTCTAGAAGTATATATGTATGCTACTATATTTTTATTTAAACAAAAGTAGGCTTTCTGAATTAAAAGATCTTTTGATATTTTGGGGCACTTGGAAGAACTAGCAGATCTACAAAGGTGCATCTCAGAGCTCTGCCTGACTCATGTCCTGTAGCAATCCCATATAAATTAATCTGATGAGCTGGGCAATATTGTTGCTTCCAAGAAACAAGTACATAATAAAGGCACCATCATCAATTAACTTTGCTGTCTTCTTCTTGCTTTGAACAAGATTTAGTATTATCAGGAAAAATGGAAACAGCAGAAGAACTCTTCACAACCAAGTTGTAAAACCTTGACCTTGTTGAAAACATTAGCTTAAGAGTGTATTTTTTAAAGACTATTCTGGCCCATTTTTCCAAATAATTCTAATACATAACGAGAGGCATTGCATCAGAACAGTTTAGAAGGTTTCATACTTTGCTACTCTTCAAGACCAAATTACTTCTATCCTCTTTCAACAGTTCCTACCGGATATACACTCATCTCTCTACTTCAGGCAATCCTTATAACTTGCTCTCTGTGTTTTGCCTCCTCAAGTATTCAAGGCATCCCATCATTCATTCTGGCATCCCCAGAGTGCATTCCACTCTCCCAGGGCTTCCTTTCCCTACCAGCAATCCTAAATGTCTGACTTCTCCTTTATTTTTTCCATATTTAATTTGATAAAGACATTACTTGTGAAGTTATGGCTGTATTAAAAAAGATGACAGCAGCAGGAACTCCGAGTCCTTTTTTCCTTCCTTGCTTATTTTTATGTTTTTATCTCTTATTTTTATATTGTTGCCTAAATCTATTTTGATGCTTTAAAATTCATAATGTTTCTGGAATCAGCTCAGTGAAGCACTCAAGTTACTCATTACAGACAGAAGAAAAAAGTAACCACATTGCCAGGCCTCTCTTCCTCAACCAACAATAAACTTTTTTGGTGTAAGCACATGTGAATGTTTACCAGATGAGAACAAAATGGTACTTATGTTTCTCCACTGAATCCTACCCCTCACCATCCCCACAAAAAAAAAAAAAAAAAAAAAAATATTTTACTCAACATTTTTTTGTTAAAATCTGGTTTCTCCTTTTCTCTGTCTTCTGTTTCCAGTTTTTGTGGGAAAAAAAAAAAAAAAACAGTCTTTTAAGGTGTGTGAGATATTATAAAAATATTTCAATTTTCATCTCTGCTTGCCATTTCACTATTCATAATTCCTCACCTAAAAAGGGTCTTTACAAATGTGTACAATATGACTTTTGGGAAACACCACAGCAGGTGAAATTTAAAGGTTTGGGAGCATGAAATTTCGCTATAATCTTTAGGTCATCCTGATTCTGGACAGCTGTGAGGTCCATCCACTGTAGCACAACCTAATATATTTTGGGGCCAGTGTTACCAAAGGATATATAGCCATGCAGTCTGTACCTCCAAACCCCACTGTGCCTCCTGTTGTAGGGAAATTCGTGTTGTAGGAAACTCTATATTTTCATAAAGTTCTTTTTAAGTCTCTAATACCAACCTTATAGGGCTGCTGCCACTGGCCCTGGGCACTAGAGGACAGACAATAAAAGGAAGTGACAGAAATTCTGTGGGCCATCACTTCTAAAAGGAGAGATGTCTTATGAAATATAAGATGCACATAACTGAAAGCAATTGCTGCTATATTACCATGATGAAATATTGAAATGGAAAAGTTGCTTTTGAATATATGAGATAATGTTTTACACATGGAAATTTATTTAAATGTCTGAAATGTGAGATTATTTTTTTTTTTTATTTTATTTTCTGTCTTTCCTTTATAGCACATTTTCACAGATCTAGATTTTCTTGGTGTTAATTCTAACCTTCCTTAGTTTACATACACTCTAACTTCCACTTTAAGAAGCAGTCTGAACATCTTAAAAAACTTCTTTGCTAATTTAAAATAGCATTACATAATTGAGTAAATTATGAAGAATTTATTCACTTTCCTGGCAGAATTTCATCCAATCAATGTAATTAGCATCTAATATTTTTCAAGTGGAGCTGACCTCCAGTAACATGGCCATTTGCTGATCATGCATTACTGTTACTTTCAGCTTCATCTAATTTCTATATGCAGTCTTGTTATCCTGTTTTCCTTTTCTCTCTACACCTCTTAAACTATTTCATCAGTCTGCTGCTCTGTGGCCCATTGCTTGAATAATTTCTTTCAAACTAAACTTTTTACTAAAAGAAGTTCAGTCTTATTTAGCTAGGTGGGTCTTCCTCTGAGGTCGAACACTCATTAATACTCTCACTTTGTCTGGGATGTGGTATTAAAGCCATAATGTCAGCTTTCACTTTGTAGTGAACTGATTTTATCTAGAAGTTAATTACATTGACAGTAACCTGTTTTAACAAGCCTAAAATATCGATAAATCATTTCATTAGTGGCTGCACTTTTTCTGGTGCTTTATTGATACACTGTATCTGAAGTGACAAATGAGCTAAAAAAATAAAATAAAATAAAATAAAATAAAATAAAATAAAATAAAAATCTCTTTCTTCTAGCATTCTTTGCATTTCCAATACTATCCTTCTACAGAAAAAAAGGTAATGTTAATGTAGAGGAACGAAAAAATATATTTTCACATATCACTTCAGCTTTGCTATTCTTATTCCTTTTAAAATATTTCATTTTAGGAAGGCATTGCATTTTAGGAGTTGCAGTTTTCCTCTGCTATGTAGTCTGACTGACAGAGAAGTCCAGCTACTGTTGCATAATAAAACATCATGAAATAGTATGAAAATACCTCTGAAGATACATTCTTTATTTCCCCCTTTCTCCTTCCCCCAGCCCCAAATTTGTATCTTTTCATGCATCTTATGAACACACACTGAGTGCATTCACATAGTCTTAGCTTGTTTTAGTGGCAGTCTAGAGCAAAAGTGGTATCTTATCTACTGTCTTTGTATTGAGTGACACTATCAAGAATAAATTATCAGTTGCAATGCCCTCTCCATTTGAACCTGAACATCAATGTAGCATATCAGCATTAGTTTCCATCAGTAAATCAAAAGTATCTGTAGGTAAAATTTACTGTGGTATTTAAATTACTTCTTATTTGTCACTAAAATTGAGGCAAAAGAGGACAATAGGCTGACATGTTAACTGTCAAGCAAATATTTTGTCTGTTCATAAGAATTTGTAAATTTGCTCAACCATCATAATTCTTCTCAAACTTAACTAAGTATAGTTGAGAAGGAAAAAAAAAAAAAAGAAGAAAATTTGTCACATATTATGTACTATGTATACGATGTATACGTGTGCAGAGTATTAATTTCTGGACATGAAAAATCAGCTTTGAGGTACATGGAGACTTTTGCATATCTGAAGGAAACTATAATTTTGAGGGGTTTTATTGTTATTTTCTAAAGACAGAAATATGAATTCACAAATCAGTTTGTTAGTAAAATCTAAGCTATACTCCATGGACAGTAGATCAGTGGAAATTATATCATTACTGCCAGTTAGATTTTGAAAGATGCAATACAATGAACTTCCATTTAACCTTGTTTCTACTGTAAGAAGGGGTAGCGTTTTTTATAAAGTGGCAAGGAGAAAAAGAAAACAAATTTTGCGGCTGTAGCTATAATCAGTATACATGCATATAGCAAGCTCTCTGTCTATTTCTGTCCAGTTCTGGGCTCCTCAGTGCAACAGGAACATAGAACTACTGGAGCAAGGGCTACAAAGATGACTAGAGGACTGGAGAGTCATGAGGGTGATAGAGCACTGGAACAGGCTGCCCAGAGGTTGTGGAGTCTCCTTCTCTGGAGATATTCAAAATCTGCCTGGATGCCATCTCGTGCAGCACGGTCTAGGCTGGCCAGCTTGGCAGGGTGTTGGACTAGAGGATCTCCAGAGGTCCCTTCCAACCTCAGCCATTCTGTGATTCTGTGATTCTATTTTGTGAATAAATAAACATGAGTCTGTGAGTATGTATCTACAAAGAAAGAAAAAAAAAAGTGAAAAATTATAGACACATACTATGAACACATAAGTTGTGTGTTCATGCTGAATTTTCAAATACAGATCAAAACCAATTCATTTCCATGTTCCTTATGTGGCTCATGACTGAATCATTCTTTTAAGATTGTTTACTACTGGAAACAAACAAACAAACAAACAAACAAAAAAAAAAAAACCTGCATAGCTGTGTCCATCAAAGATCATTTCTTACCTAAGGCAGGAATGGAATAATATAATTTCTACCTCACGGATTCTAAGAATCCATGTGGTTACCATCTTTTAATGTGTAACAGATTCAAGTCTAGTGTCAAGAATGAGAAACAGTACCATATATAAGAAAATACAAATTTTACAACATGCAAGCAGAAGCATGTAATATCTTTAGTTAAAGGCTGTTTATAATGTTATTTGCATACTGATTAGAAAAGATCACCCTAAACTGCTTTAATTTAGGGTATGATAACCTTAAAAAGAAAACCAAATCTATTTTCTAAGCACTGCAGACATGAAGGTAAAATGATAAGAATCACATGTCAAAGTGAATAAAACAGGTCCATATCTAACATTAGTCTTCACACTACATCTGGCATTTCAAATTTTAGATAGTGCCTTAGCTGAAGCAGTAATATTTGTGCTGTGTATTTCATGTGCAAAGGGAACCATAAACATTCAGACATTTCGTATCAGGCCAAGGGAAAGAGAAATGTCATGAATAAGTCCAAAACATTCAGCAAGGTTCAAACATAGACTTCTCCATTGGCTTCATTGGGATGCAATTCATTAATATCCAGTGTTAGACGCTTAGAAATTAGGTACCTAGCTTAAGGGTTTAAACTCACCATAAAATCAATATAAGAGCTTCCAGAAAGTAACTTGCCCCATCCAAGCATCTATGAGAGGTAGGATGAAATAGTCAGCTCTCTCCATAGACATCTAAGGGAAAAAAGACCACTACCTTATTCCTCAACTGGATGCCTCATGACAACAGTATTTTTCTCAAACTTAGAAGCATGCTCAAAATCATGAACTGAAATGAACATTTTTGTACCCTATGTGACAAGATTACTTGGGTATTTGTTCTATGAATTTATTATTTAAGTATAAAAATAGGTGGCTGGAAGAACAAGAAAGGGAAAAATAAACAACAAATAGCAATTTTTGATAAATATTTTAGGGTGATTAAAATGTGATGACAGTGTTATTTTCAGAGAAGATCCTATCACCACACACAGATGAATTTCCAAGCTACCTTTACCATTATGGGGAAATAGCCCATCAGCATGGCATTTGATAGTTAGAGACTGTTCTCAATGAGTGGAAGTGCTGCAGCTGAAAAGCTGTCCAGCCTGCTGGAAGCTGTAGATGAAGATGTAGAAAAAAATACATTAGTCTGCATCACAACTGGCATTAGCTCAGATTATTATGGTTTATTCAGATTAATGCAATGTTTTAAAATCCTTTCAATCCTACAACCATTTATGGCTACCAGTAAGATTAAATGGTATTTTCATTATGCTGCTACTATATTCGTAACTGGTGATAGATCTACTCTCCTGTAGGTAAATGTTTTTAAATCTAACCACATGTACTGGGAAAGCACTGCCAAAGCACAAGGCATGGGGACCTGCACAACAGTGAAAGAGCAGGGTGTTTGCTTACCTATGCAAGACATAGGTCTTCAAAGCACGAGATATTATGCCTGGGGATACATACTCAAAGAGTGGACTGAAGAACAATTAGTTCTGTAACAATGTGCATGAAGAATCACACTGCTGATTCTTGTGAGGTAACAACAAATTGGCATCAGTGAAGTTTGGTTTTTAACATAACAAATGGTAAAAGTGGTCCTTACAGCAAATGTCTGAGAGTAGGATTTATTCCACTGGCAAGAAGATGGTTTAGCGGTTTATGGAGCAGAGTCCTTCCTTGCCTTGCCTCATTGGAAAAGGCGGTGATATAGTACTTATCCTGACATCAGGAAGGATTTACATCATCATTTTAAGCAAAAGGCTAGGCCACTACATGTCAAGATTTTCAGAAGCAGAACAGTAGCTCGGCCATGTACCCAAGTAAATGAAAGGAAGTGTATGGGTTAAAAATCAAATCCTTTCTGTTTTTGCAGATATTTACATGGGCTAAAAAGAATGTGGTGATTTATTCAGTGAAGTCCCTTATCTAATTCATACAATACTCATATTCTTTTAAAGAAGTTGCTGTTGCAAGGAAAATAAGATGAAACTTCCTGGATTCATTTCTTCTCTGCATTCTTCTACATAGCTTACTTTATGAATTCTTCTTTTGTATTTTACAACAGTAATGACTGACACACTCTGAGAAGGCATCAGTTGCACCTAAAATTAGGCAGACAGGATCTCCCTCTAGAGGCCTTCAAAAATACCTACTTATTACCATTTTCTATACAGTGGCATTAGGTACTGCTTTTTTACTAGCAGAAAAGTTAGGTGTGGGGAAAAAAAGGGGGGTATTTATATTATAGGGATTAAATTCTACTCTTGGATATAAGAATAAGTGCACTCTTTTTTTTCTCAGCTATAGCAGTTTATTAAATACAACACTTTAAAATAGCTTTCTGAACATGGATTATGCTGGCTCCACAATTTCAACTGCTTTAACGTACTGTTTATAATGAAAAACACACTGATGCATCTTCACTTTTTTCCTACTATTTTCTACACAGCTCCTCAGATGTCTGCAGGAGTCCAGTTAGAGAATGCTAAGTTATGAGAAATGAGAGCACTGCAACCACAGAATCACATCACTGCTGAGGTAAGAACAGACCTTTAGAGATCCAGCTCCCAGATCAACCCTTGGAGTATACCACAACTGACTGGTTTCCAGATGAAAGTCATGCTGTTGATCACAACCATTTCAGCCTGGCTGTTTACCAGCTTGAGGATGTTATGAGAGACACTGTCAAAAGCCTCGCTAAAGTTATGATAAACAACACTGACTTCTCTCCAATTCTCTGTCAAGTCGTATACAGATAGGATGAGTGACTCATGGTGATTGACTTAGGTGGACTGAACACTGAAACAGGCTTTCTAGACAGTTTGTGGAGATATTCAAAACCCATCTGGACATGGTCCTGTGCAGACAACCCTATTTTGAGCAGAACAGTTGGACTATATGATGCCTAGAGGTACATTATAATGCCAACTGTTCTGTGATTCTGTGATTTTGCATTCCTCCTGGGTCATGTGACCCTGTTTTCATCTTTTGTATCTGTCTTTTCATGACTGAGTTTTATCAGGACTTCCTTGTTCTATGCAGGCCTCCTGTTACCTTGCTTGACTGGGATAAACCAGTATTGATTTGGAAAATGTGATGTATGAAAAACAAGTTCTCATGTATCCCTCCTCTCTCCAGGGTGATATCTTACAAAATTCTTGCAAATAGATCCCTAAGCAGGTCAAAGTCTCTCCTGAAGTCCAAGTTAGTGATTCTGCACTTTGCTTTGTTCCCTCCTCTTAAGATACTGAACCTCAACATTTCATGGCCACTGAGCCAACAGCCAATATGCCCAAACAGTTCTTCTCTGCCTGTAAGGACCAGGTCCATCAGAATATGTCCCTTAATCAACATCATTGTCACCTGTGTCATGAATTTATCACACCGATGCACTCCAGAAAACTCCTGAATTGCTTGTGACCTGCTGTGCTGGCCTTCCTGCAGATTTTGGATATTTCATTTCCTACAAAAATTTCCTACAAAAAAAAAAAAAAAAATCTTTGGCTCTGCGATGTTTTTTATAAGACTGTATACCTGGGTGATATGGAGTGTATTGCTTTTTTTACATTCACTATTTCACACAGTGCTAGTTATCTTGTATATTATGGTTGTGCTGTTTTAGTAGTCTTTCTTGGTTTTTGTTGTTGGTTTTGTTTGGTTTGTTTTATACCTCTGTGTCATTGATTTTAGGATTATTTTTTTTTTGGAAAAAAAATGACGACTTCCATTTAAAATCATATTCTCTTGCAAGATATTTAGAAGGATAAATTAACAAAATAAAGTTTATTTGATCTTGAATTTTAACCAGACAGTCTTCTTTTTCTGTATGAATAGTTTAAGAGAAATCATAATGTGGAGAATAAAGTATAGTCAAAAATATGTGCAGTGACCACCTTTCAAAACTTAACATAAATCAGATTTGTATCAACCTAAATGAAGATCTTTCCTTTAACTTTTCTTATCAGAAAGATAATGACCTGAAAGGTAAACTCACCTAATGTTTAAGCTAAAGAGAATATAGTATTAGCTTCACAGTGCATTTAATCAAGAAACTAATCATTGCAATATTTTGCGGACTGAGATATCTAGATGATTAAGCTAAGAAATAAATTAAATACAAACATGACCTGAAGATCAAAATGAAAAGCTATCAATCTCTTTATGACACTGTTTTCCTTACCAAAAGAACAAATAACAAAATAACAAAAATAACAAAAAATGGACAAATATTAACAGACATGTAAATAGTTGAATGCAAATGACCTTACAAGTAGAAGAGAATGCTACTTTCTCCACAGGAAGAGATTCACCCAATAAATGAGACCTCCTGAAGTTTAAGGTGAGATTTTATTCAGAATAAACTCCTCTTAATATACAGCATGGGGTCATTTATGGTGAGGTCCTTGTACCTTTTTTAACCTCTCTGGGTACCTCTCTAAAGCCATTCAATTGTGGAAAAATATGAAATGCCACTTAAACTAATTTGTGTATATCTTAACATTAGGCATCATCATCTATTTTTTTAACATTCTCTACAAGGCAAGAGAACAGTTAACAATGTTGACAACTAAGTATCATGCTCATTATTTCATAACATCTCACTTAAATGAACACACTTTTCTTCCTGCTAAATGTTGTTGCTCCAGGCATGAGTAAAGCATTTATACTGGACTCACCTTTTCAAAGACTTTTGTAAACTTAAGATCTGGAGAGGTTTGATTGTAATGAAAATTTAAATCATAGAATAGAAATGAGAAGGCATTGTTTAAATTGGAAAGACTGATGTGAAGAACTTGAAATCATTTCTTGGTAATCAAGAGGTTTCAGTTTTACAATTTAAAGAGAAAATCTTCACTAGTGATAGGTTTTTTTCTATGCGAGCCTGTTTAGAAGTAGGGGAGGCACGTCATACTGTTATTCATTCAGGATTTTACAGACTTCTGGGTGAAAACTCTAGAAAAAAAAAAAATGGTGAAAAAAAACAGGGAGGATGCATTCCTCACAGCTTTCTGTGAGGAATCATGATAGATGCATGAGGACTGGACAGATGAGCTGAGCTGGTCTCTGGGATGTATTAATTAAATTGCATGACCACCTCTGTTTTTGACACACCATGTAGATGTATAAACCCAAATTATATGTTGAACGTCAGGTCCTCATCAGAGATTGCTCTTCCATGGGAATTTTAAGTTCCGGTACCTCAGATATATAGGACAAAATTGGCAGTAATGCTATCCTTCCAGCAGCAGAAGGTCTGGAAAAATTCCCCAAAAGATTCAAAAATCATAAAGAATTTCTACTCCAGAAATGTGGATTTTAGATACGACAGTACCAGCTCTATGATCTAGAAGGGAAATCAAAAGCTTCCTTGTAAACATGCAAGCATAGCAAAGCAAAACTGAGTTTCTGTACTACCTTGCTTAACACTAAAAAGCCAAATGTTAAATGTACCAGAGATTTACAACCATCACACATGTAAGTTATCAGACTAGCTCTTGAGCAAGAACAGTGGGTTTTAGCATGGTAATCAGAAATTTGACCTTGACTATTTCCTGCTGTGAGTAAGGAAGAGAAAGAACTGAACAAAACTATAATATAATGTGACTTTTGCAGTATGTAGTTAGAAATTATTTTAATAGCAAAGTGACACTACTTGCAAATGAATAACAGCTAAAAGTATTCTTACACTATTTATAAGACACAATATAAAGAAGTAGTTTTTTCGTTTAAAAAAATATTTCACCCTTCTCATACATCAGAGGGGGTACACTCTCCTTGGCCTTTCTTTTCTGAGCAATGTATCTACAGAATTCCTTCTTGCTACTCTTTGCATCCCTTGCCAACCTCTGTTCCATCTGTGCCTTGGCTTTTCTGATCCCATCCCTGCACATCCAAACAGCATCCCTGTACTCTTCCCAGGTCACCTGTCCTTACTTCCACTGCCTGTGCACTTCCTTCTTGCGCCTCAGTTTGATGAACAGGTCCTTGTTCATCCATCCCAGTTTTCAGAGTTGCCAGTTCTGTTCAGCCCCTTTGTCCCTGAGGACACTGTTCCAGGAGACTTCATCCATTACTTGAGAGATGTCTATCTGAATTTCCAGGTTTCCTGAAACAAGATGACTAGGGCTCTACATTTCTAGCATCCACTAAGGTATAGGTGTGGGATTCACTTCTCTTAATCTAGGCATCTGAAAGCAAAGTGTCAAGTCAAAAAATAAAAAAATAAAAAATAAAAAAAATCCAGAGAATCATTCTTCATACACTAATATAGCTGTTTAATTTAAATAAGATGCTTCAAATTCTCAAATTGCATCAGTCTCCAATGATTACGGAGAGCATCAACAGAGGTATTTTCTTATATGCCTGAATGGCACATGGGAAAAGAGAGATGAAAAGAATTCCACTCTAAGGGTTCTCACCTTTGACTGTACTTCACATTGAATAGCCTGCTATCAACAAGATCTTCTTTCATATTACACGAATGCTGATTGGACTGAGTGGTGCATTACTGTGCAAGAAATAATATTAACAACAATCAAAGTAAGCAACATCTCAGTCAGACCTTAACTATTTCTAAGAACAGGTGTGACTTTGCCCATATAAACCATATCTTTAAAATCAAAATTAGTAGGTTCAGGATAATTTCCTTGGAAAAAAAAAAATATATAGAAAAAAAAAAAGAAACAAATAAATAAAATCAGGTCTCTAGAAAAAAATGATTTTAACTACCAAGTTTCAGGCTATCTAGAGATTTATTCTGTGTATTTTTGCCAAGTGACTACTCATGCATACAAACCCTCACTGACATGTTTTGTATTAAGCTCGTAAAAACAAAGACGTGTTTCAAAGTTAACCAAGAATAATATCTTCATATATTTTGAAATTATGTCAGAAATGCCATCTTTTATCCCTTTTTAAGGCCTCTGCAACTTAGCATGTGCAGCATTTTTCTGTAATACAGTTACTCTGTTGAAACTTTACCTTTAATATGATCATTTGGGTATTACTGCTATGGATATTTAAGATTCAGAAATGTGCCATATTTGTTAATTTGTGCTGTGACAGAAAGCAGCAATGCAGCATCAGGAATAAGAGTTCCTTTGGAATGGCACAAGAATATTAAGTATAAGTTGAAATTAAATTGTCTATTATGGTTTAATGTACTTATTCTCTCTGTTTTTCACAAAAGATGTAGCTAAGTAAAGTCAGGAGAATCTGCAAAGAGAAAACATAAACTTTTGCTAAAGATTTGCCTTGCAGAGCACAATTTCTAAAACTACTAAACTGCTTTTGAGAGATTTGGAAAAATCTGAAGAGGGCAAGTAGGCAGAAATGTTAATAATTAAATAAATCCCATTCTAACTTATATGAGTGTCAGGAATTAGACAGAAACAGTTAAAAACTTGTAAAAACTGGCTAGTTCTCTGTCAGCAATCTGTCAGACTGCAAAGCTAAAACAGCACTTCCAAGAATTCTAGAAGATTAGCTAACTGTTGACCTTGAAGTTTGCTTTTAACAAAAGCAACACCATTGTTTCATTCTAAAAATCTTGTCTTATGAAGTAAGGTGTTGTCATTCTAGTGTAACTTGGCTGGATGAACAGAAGATATGGATGAAAGCAAAGATACTGTAATCATGTTAAATCAAGATAGTGAAATATTTTTAAAACTATCATAGAGTCTATTCTACCTGGGTTTTGTCTGTGAAGATGTTCTCTAGTGCTCTTATGTCTCCTATATGTGATCACTTAGCTCAAAGTCCTTTCTGATATCATCAGAACAAGTAATAGCTATCAACCCAAAATGCATGGACTCGAGTAGTATTTTTGCATTCTTTAAGATCACATGGAGCCATTCCCACCAGGACAACACATATAAGTACAATAGACATGAATACACAGTTAACTGAAAGGTTTTCATCCACTTCTTATGCTTCCTAACTGAAACGGTGTGGATACAAAATAAATAGCATGAAGATAAAGTGCACCGACTTTAGGGTTAAATAAGTACATATATGTATTATACAACACTTTATATGGTAAAATTACCTGAAATAGATTTGTTGACACTGCTGATCCAGTCCATGCTTTGGCTTCCTCAGAGCATGTATCATTTTGTATGCTGCTCAATTTAAAGGTTTAGAGTTTTCCTTTTTCCATATGCTGGCATTTTCTTAGTTACACAGAGACTCATAGGTTAATGGATTAGCTATATCCATGTAGTTTCTACTGCTTATGTCATTACTTGTATGACTGAGCATTTTCTCATTGGATTTTACCTTCCTACCTTTATGCTAGATTCTCACCAAATAACTGTGAACATAGGGTTGGCAAATTCCTTGGAGGTAAACTTATTTATATCAGCAGAGGTGTAAATTCATCTTATTGCTGCCTCTTGCAAAAGTATAATTTTTTGTTTGTTTGTTTGTTTGTTTTAAAAAGGTGATTTACAGCCACTGTAATCATTTGCCATTACTCAATGTGCATCCACATAAATGCTTCATTATCCTCTGGAAGGATTGCTATTGGTCACCTGCTGCTTGGTGGATAATGTCATGGGAAATTGCTTCTTCCGTTGCCTGTCTGTACATTTGGTGGTTTATTCACAGTCAATAGTTCCAATGCATTTACTTCAGCCACTGTGTTGACTTTTGTTTTTCTTAGGGGTATGCATATATCAATTTCTTGTTAAGTCGTGGCTGGAAGAAGCAATGTCACTTTTTGTTTACTAGGCTTTTCCACTTGCGCCAGCTGCTATGAAACAGTGCAGAAATCCTGCTTAAAAGTTCTCCAATTATGTTTCATTATTTTATACCATTTTCAACAGCTGGATGCTTGATTACATGCACTACAGAGCAGAAGTCTTTTCTCTCTTTTGGCAAGTGTGCAGCTGCAAATCTTGTGGCTTTAGAATAGTATCCTAGAACACATTAATCATCCTTCTGAAGATTCCTATCAGCAATAGCAATGGAAAATAGCTGAGAATGAGCTATTCAACAAGTATATGATCGATTACATATGTACTTTGAATATTATAATTTACAGCACAAATAACTGTACTGCTAGAAAACAGCTAATCTTTTGAATTAAATAAATGAATAAGTATTGATTGTTGAATGTTCATCATTGCAACTATTTTTAATAACAGAATTAAAATGATTAATTTTACAGAAACCAATCTCAAAATAGACAAGTCTTTAAAGAAAGAAAAATACATGTTCACAGAAAAAGCATTTCTTCATTTGTAGGACCTGAGAGTGAGATGTCAATAAGGTTTATATTTACTTGATTTTTTATTTTTATTTTTTTTGTAATTCATTTCAATATAGTCCAATACCCATGAAAACATTGCAATAAATTTCAGTTCTGATAAATAACATTAATAACTACTCAAAATATTAAATGATTATTTTACTCTTAAGTAAATGAAACATCAAAAAATGTAAAAGGCAAAGTACTCCCCAGTTTCATAATTTATCATCCATCAGCTCCATGGAATTTACAGTTTTTCCCTGTTACCTTAAGGGACGGGTTAAGGTGGCATTAGAGGTGACCCATATGATTTATTTGACTCAGACATTTTCTTTGCTGTCATAGTTGGACACAAAAACCTGTGCGTACCAGAGCACCACAAACACAGTTGGTCAGCTGGTGCCTTGGGCAAATTATCAATATGTGGGCTGCATATGCCACACTATAAACGTTGCACAGCTTTCGTTTCACACAGGGAAATTGCATGTAAGGATTCCTGAGTATTTGCCTGTCATGATGAAAGCTGGCATGCCCTGAGCACCTGGGGAAATGCAAAGATTTCTTCATTCACCTGTTCTCCCAAGTGGGGATGCTCATTGCGTGGAAGTTAGGATCTGTAACATTGTGTGAGTAGAAAACAGAGCTCTTTTCCTTTAACACTCTTTCATGTACCCTATTTTTTTCATCCATGCAAACTGTTTACCATTCTCAGCAGGTCCTCCTATTGAATTCCATACATCTGCCTCCAAAGGCAGATAGGAACTCTTAGCATTCCTCTGGGTGGATCTTTGTATAATACTGTATCCAGAAGAAACAGCAAAGAACAACCCTATTGCCAAGAGTTCTGTGTTCCTCACATGCATGACAGTTGTACCTCTAAGGCAGTCCCAAAGATACAGCAACTGCATCGTTGGCTCACTGATGAAGGCAGAAGACTATTTGGTAGTTTGAGATGATGTTATAACATTCATATCATACTTTTATCACAAGAACAAATGTCTAAGCAAAGTCTGCTACCCTCCCCTTCTCCCCTGCCAAAAAATAATAATAATAAAAAATAATAAATTAAAATTAAAATTGATGCAGTGTTTCCATGCAGATAAATCACAAATCTGAGGATACTCACTGAAAAGAAAGCTGGAAAAAAAAAAAATGTGACAGAAATTATGTTGTGCAGAAAGTTTGATCAGCAAAATGCGAAATCAAGAGGACCACCTACAAATGCACAGTCTGGAGACCTGATGGAATTACTTATTATCCTCTGTGGCAAATACAAGAACTCAGAATGGTAACGGTGAGATTATGAAAAAGACTACAGTACCCCAATAAAGCATCCTGAAATACCTGGCAAATTTCAGAAAAATATTTCCAAATCAAGTTAAAGCAAAGAAGTTTACAGAGAGAAAATGAAGAGGTTTTGGTGAAAGTCCCCTTAAGAAGAAAAAGAAGAAGAAAGAGAAGAAAGAGAAGGAAGGAAGGAAGGAAGGAAGGAAGGAAGGAAGGAAGGAAGGAAGGAAGGAAGGAAGGAAGGAAGGAAGGAAGGAAGGAAGGAAGGAAGGAAGGAAGGAA
>CM021697.1:16433869-16448323 GCA_011074415.1 Stictonetta naevosa | reverse complement strand
AAAGAGAGAAAGAGAGAGAGAGAAAGAAAGAAAGAAAGAAAGAAAGAGAGAGAGAGAATGAGAGAAAGAGAGAAAGAACGAGAGAAAGACAGAATGAGAGAAAGAGAGAGAGAGAAAGAAAGAGAGAGAGAAAGAGAGAGAAAGAGAGAAAGAGAGAAGGAGAGAAAGAGAGAGAGAGAGAGAGAGAAAGAAAGAAAGAAAGAAAGAAAGAAAGAAAGAAAGAAAGAAAGAAAGAAAGAAAGAAAGAAAGAAAGAAAAAGAAAGAATGAAAGAAAATGACTTAAATTTATGTGAATAAACTGAAAGAAGGAAAAGAACAAGATCTGTGGGAGAGAATATAAAGAAGGGGTTGTATATCCCATTTAATACCTCTGGTCAGATGTCATAATTTACTGACTTTTTCTTTCCTACATCTCAAAAGAAATTGGAACTTAGAACTACTTTACCAACAACTACCTCTTTTTTTTTTTTCTTTTCTTTTTTTTTTTTAAGAAAAATGAAATATTACTGCATTAAATTTTAAGTGATTTATTGTTAAAGTTGAAAATGATAATTGGTCTAGTAATAGTGAGATTACAGAAAAATAAAGTTTATTTATTAAGTAATTTCCAGATGTTAGGGAAGACACAAGGCAGAAAATGCACGGAATGAAGGGGAATAACTGCTCAAAGGAAAGGATAACAACTGCATGCAGTTCTGGGCACCGCAGTACAAAAAGGACATTAAACTGTTGGAGAGTGTCCAGAGGAGGGCAACGAAGATGGTGAAGGGCCTGGAGGGGAAGACT
Source organism: Stictonetta naevosa (assembly GCA_011074415.1). Taxonomy (NCBI): domain Eukaryota; kingdom Metazoa; phylum Chordata; class Aves; order Anseriformes; family Anatidae; genus Stictonetta; species Stictonetta naevosa. The sequence goes on along the minus strand of CM021697.1, from coordinate 16,447,536 downwards.
ATGAGGAGCAGCTGAGGTCACTAGGCCTGCTCAGCCTGGAGAAGAGGAGGCTGAGGGGAGACCTCATCGTGGTCTTCAACTTCCTCGCAAGGGGGGGGTGGAGAGGCGGGTGGCCTATTCTCCATAAACACCAGTGATAGGACCCACGGGAACAGGGTTAAGCTGAGGCAGGGGAAGTTGAGACTAGACATCAGGAGGAGGTTCTTCGCCGAGAGGGTGGTTGCGCACTTGTACAGGCTTCCTAGTGAAGTAGTCACTGCACCAAGCCTGTCTGAACTTAAGAAGAGATTGGACTGTGCTCTTAGTCACATGGTCTAAACTTTTGGGTAGACCTGTGCGGTGCAAGGAGGTGGACTTGATGATCCTTATGGGTCCCTTCCAACTCAGGATATTCTATGATTCTATTCTATGATTCTATGATTTTTAAAGACAAATACTGTCTACCTATTTGCTATTCCCAGGACATTTCCATCACTGATTGTTGATTATTAAAGAAAAGAGAGTTATGAGGAGCAATATGAATAAGTAAGCAGAGGAAAGGTGTCTGTATAAGGCATTGCTTGTTGGAGTATGGAGTGTTCTTGACTCTGTATGTTCACCGTACCTTGATGAAAATCTGTATAATACAAATAATAAAGTAAGAAATGAATTAAAAGAGTTGATGGCTAAAATAAACTGGTCTAAGTAAAATGACTTGTTTTACTACTAAGGATAATCAAATGCAACATAATTCATCTGATTTTGTGAGTAGTTACCAAACAGATAGAGAAAGAACTGGACAGCCTGATATGACCAAAAATCTTGTGTTCTTGAGATTCCATTGCAGGGAGGGGAAAACTAAACACCAGTCACTCAAAGTACACAATGTAGTGTACTACCAGAGCACTACTAGCACAAAGGAAAAACATTAATATTGTGATTTCCCTGTGTCACATTTAATCAAAGAAGCAAGATCTTTGCAGGGATATACACATGATGGAGTAAGGTAAGCAGGTGGCAAAAGCCATGAAACATTTGTTTGAGTACTGAGCTCGTCTTCTAGAGGAATAAACCATATCATGATGTTTAATTCCCTTGTTTATTATGGATGATCCTTTAATACATATGAACGCATTATTAGGCTTCACATACTTGCCTGCTTGTCCAGCTGCAAATTTAAACCTATTATTTTAATTATAAAGAAATTTTGTGCCACAGATGATTTTGGAGAATGTCATAGCATAGTGTTACAATGCAGTAATTGCATTTCAAATGGAACCTTTTACTGTCGGTAAGAGTATTAATCATTAATAAGATGTGAGGATGAGTAACACAATAAGCCAAAATGGTTTCATAGCTGTTTGCTAATATTGATGACTCAATTACAGGTGAAAAGGGAAAGCATTTTTAAAATGTTTTGAATATGTTTTTATCACTTAATATTTAATGTATTATGAATATAAAACATCACTTTAGAGAAGAATATATGGAGGAGCTGTTGTAGCTGGAAGAGGATTTTAATTGCCATGCTTCATTTTTGTTTGTACTCCAAAGAACTTTTAGCTGTACTTAAGGATCAGCATCTGCAAGAGCAGCAATAAGGGTGAATTTCACAAAAGGCAATTAATAATTGGAAAAATTAGATCCCACCTTTCTACCAAAGTCACATTTGATGTTCTGGTAGGGATAACAAAATTCTGAATACAGAGTTGTAAGTAGCAATATTATCACAGCCAGTGATGCTGGAAAGTGCAGAGTGCCAAATCCAATAGGGATCAATCTATTTCATTCTGCCCTATCTTTTACAGGGCAGACATTGTTGAACAAACACACTAGTCACTAAATGTAGGGCAGTGTGAGAGAACTGCCAAGACTTCAGTGTTATCATTATCAGACTTCAAGGAGTTTTGCAGTAGGCTTCCTTGGAAAAAAAAAAAAAAAAAAAAAAAAAAAAGAAAATAAATGAATAAAAAACAGAGAACACACTTATAAAAAAAAAAATAATAAAAAAAAAAAAAATAAGATCCCCACAGAGACATGCAAAGATCTTATTAAGGAAAATGTGCACAGTATAGTAAGAGATATTCTGATATATGTATCTGAAAATGTATTAATGGAATATACTGGTGGAGCAGAAATACATGAAAACAAAATTGTACTTCATTAAACCAAGGAAAAGAGTGCAAGTTGTTCATCTAAAAGCACAATGCTTGAATAAAGCTTTCTCTGAGATTAAACTTCTTCAAAATTTGTAATGGGAAATTGCAGATGTAACATGTCATGGACAGTATAAAAAAATTATGTATATAAAAATCAATTGCTGTCATGTTCATCTGTGTTACCTTTTTAGCAAGGTCAGACAGCTAATTCAGATGTCAGTACATTTGCTTCATCATCTGATGTGACCCATCTACTTCCCTGGAATATAGAAACAGATAATTTTATGAATGAAAAAGGAATCACTTTGGAAGTACAGAAATGCTTACAAAGTACTTACAAAGCACAGGGAGTGTCAAATACTCTAGAAGGTCGAGATTCACTTTTTGAAAACTCATTTCAATATGCCTTGTTCTGAAAATTTTCCCTTTAGCTCAAGACTATAGTCTTGTAACCTCAGTAACGTTACTCTAATTCATGTTTGAATCAATGTCTTTTAATGTCCTTGGATATGGGGCTGACAGGATAGGGCACTGCCATCCAAGGTCTGTCCCACCACCTCTAGCCAGGGAGCATGTAGGGCAGTCCTCAGATCCCCAGGGGACGGATGTTGCTCTGGCAGGCAAACATCTCAGAAGGGGGAATGTACTCAAGGCCATTACACAAACTTCCAAGAGTGGGACTTGGGCATTACAGGCCAGCAGCAGCAGGTAAGCACATCTGGGAGAAGAAAGCAGGATGGATTTGCACTTCTCCAGGTGGAGCAGGGGCCACCACACAGGGGCCAGCTTCCTCCCAAAGTACTTATGCACACATTTGCTGCAGCTCCACATCTTCCTGACTTGCATGCAACTTTCCAAGAAGTTTTGCTATATGGACCTGTTTCTTTTTTTCCCACTCTTAACAATGCCTTTCGCATTCTTCAGAATTACAGTACTGCTATACAGAAATTTCTGTTAGGCTAGGTGATTAATATATAGAGCTCCATTAAGAATATATGTAACAATGTTCATAAATCTGTGGGCTTAATAAAGTTGTTACCACTAATACCGCTTCCTAATACCATGCAGTCTCCAGAGATTAAGAGAAAATCTGCTCTTCCAGGGAATAAAGGCAGCAGTAGAATTTGAGATTCTACAAATGCATGCCATAGTTTTAATTAGATTGGAATAATGTTGAATTATGGATATGTTTGCTATGAGTATTAAATACTTAATAGTTGTTAGTGCCTTCAGTTAAACAAGCCAAATAACAGAAAATATTAACTATTTACACAGCTGAACACTATGTGTGAAACACATTCCAGATGTATTGTGTTTCAGCTGTGAGAAAAATAAGACAATGAGAGAGAAGAAATGACATTTTAAAAATATCAAGGCCAAAGCAGTGAGTGCATATAGAGCTACCACATAGCAAAGGAGAGCTTACAGCGACAGTAAATGACACCTTGATGAGTGACTAGACCCTTACTCTTTGGACCTGGAGAACAGTATAATGTCCCATAAATGTGAAGATCTAGAAAAATTGGCATCTTTTACAAGCTAGTTTTCTTACCTTACGGCTGATAGCTAAATTAAGTCAGACTGTTGTGGGAAAACTACTTTAACTCTCCAGTGCACAACTGAATTTAGGACTTTCCATTACTGTAAATGATGTCACACATAGTTGCAGAGGTGAAATACATGAAACTGGGAGAAAAAAAAATGCATCAACAGGTGCTGAATGTTAATATAGCATAAGAAGTAAACCCAAATTTGATGGTGTAAATTGCATAAAGTAGTACTGTCTTTTTCTACACCTCAGTGAAAGAGCAGGTTCTAGAAACTCCCAAGCTTACTTCCCATCTATATGGCTGATCTCAAATGCTCAACAGATACTTCATGCAACATCTCAGGTGGTCAGTATAGCTGCTTTCTGACTCATACAGTGTGTCTGAGGCCACAGATTTTGGAAAGGATGTTCTGACATGCCAGAGAGTGCAATATGGAACTTAAGTAAAACATGTTCCTGGTTACCACTAATAGAAATAGCCTATAAAGACAAAAAGCAACTGAGATGTCAAGCTCTATTCTGCTTCCTCATGCCAGCCTGCCAGTGAGCATACTGGGGGAGCACAAGAAGCTGGGAGAGAACAAAGTGAGGACATCTGACCCAAACAGGCCTAAGGGAGGTTCTATACCATATGACATCATGCTCAGAAATAAAAGATGGAGTACAGAAGGAGGAGGAATAGGGATGTTTGGATTGATAATGTTTGTTCTCCCAAGAAAGCGTTATGCATGATGGGCCCTGCTTTTCTGGAACATCTGCCTGCTGATAGGAAGTAGTGCATTAGTTCCTTGTTTTGCTTCTTGTGCATGAAGATTTGCTTTAGCTAGTAAACTGTTTTTATCTCAACCCACAAGATTTTGCAGTTTTACCTTTCTGATTCTCTCCCCAACCACACTGTGGGGGAGTGAGCAAGTGTCTGGGTAGCGCTGAGCTGCCTGCTGAGGTTAAACCACAACATGAGGCCTAAAAGTCTCCCTGGTGCCAGTGGGAAGACACATGTATTTCCAGAAGGTGAGTGAACACATGTAAGATCTCACTGAACAGAAATAATTTTGTAATATCTTTATTTACAGAATCCTCAATATCAGCTTGTGCAGATTCCAGTTTCTTCAATGGAAAAAAAAAAAAAAAAATGGGTGAGAAATGCATATTTAGAATTCATGGAAATTGTAAATACAGTGCTACCCATCAGATATCTAGGCTCATTGCCCAGGCTCCCTGGGCAAGTGACCAACTGGGAGCTGTACAAAAATTAAACTAGTCTGCTCATTTTTTTTGTTGTTTTGTTTTTTTGTGTGTTTGTTTTTTGTTTTTTCTTGATTAGTCTAAATGAATGTAACATATATTTGCCAATTCCTATACTTTTTATTGGAAATTTATTAGTAAATAAAAAGTGTTAAAAGTATTTTCCACTTTGGATGTTATTTTTACAGTGCTTTTGAAATTGTTTTTCACTGCATGTAGTTGTTTATTTAGCTCTCATTGTAAGACTCTAAGGAACCATCATTTATGGCTTTCAGAAAGTTCACATGCAAAAAGTGCATTTTGTTCTACTTGGAAAGTAATTGTCGAATTTGGTCCTGGATGACATTTTCACATATTCGCTCCAGGTTAAATGTAGCATCGCCACATTAAAATCTGAACACATTTCACAGCAAAATACCTCTGTATGTCTATGAAAATCAGCCTCTGTGTTTGAAGAAGACACCAAGTCACCTGGAAAACTTTAAAAAATATTTTTTAATCAGGTATAGGTACACTGTTATTTTGTGTGCAGTGAATACTTCTGTAAGCTTATATTGCCAGTTGTAATGCTGCTCTCTACATAACTGCTGTTTTTGCTAGTTCTGAATCTCTTCCAATATGAACTTTGATGTCAGTCTACACTAATAGCCTTTGTCTTATGCTAAAACACTTCAATCTTCTGTTTGAGAATAAAATCAAGAGAAGACAGACAGTTTTTCACAAGGAAAACAGAATTTAAAGGGGAGACAAAAGCAGCTCCATAGCCTGTCTCCCAGCTGCTGTTTCCCTTGCTAAGGTGGGGGTCCTAAACTTACATAAGGATGAAATACAAAATATGAGGCAAGGGTGATTCAGATATTAAACAGAATTATATTCTGTGTGATGATGAATGTAAAGGACTATGGAGTGATTATTACATGCTTGTTTTTCTGTTTGTTGGAAACTGTGTAAAGCCAGTATCTCTTGTAACTGTATGAATGTAGCATATTGAGGGCTGGATTTATTATTTCATAATTCCTGCAATTTCAAAGAATAAAAAAGCCAAAGAAAAAAATGGTCAGGTGACATTCATACTCTTGTTTGAATTGACAGTACGAATAAAATAAGTAGCATAAAATTAGTTCCTTTACAACATGAAAAATAAAATGTTACATAATCTGTCTTCCTAACCCCGAAATCCATGACTTTTTAATTGTCTCCCTAAAAAAGTTGTTAAAATTCTTTGCATTCACTTAAATCAAAACAAAATACATTGAAGACACAGTCGAGAAAAACTGGATTATCTACGGCACCTATTCCATCTGAAGTACCCAGCAAAAGAAACCAAATGGGCAGAAGCTTGATGCAGGTAATGGACAATGCAATGAAGACAAATACTAGCATTAGATCTAGTGAAAGTCAGAGCTCAACAAGAAGCTGCACCACAGATATTTAGGAATCTGGCCTCCAAATGAACACTCAGACTGTCAAGTGCTTAGAAGGGTTGTACAGCAAGAGAGAACAAGGAGAGAAAATTGATCCACCTAGGAAGCTGATTTTCACAACAGGCATCTGCAGTTGTTTTGTCAAAGAGCTAAGACAGGTCATTGTTTCCCTTTTCAAACAGAGAAGAAGGAAGGTGGTGCTATGGTCTACCTCTGATGTAATTCCTTATTAAGCAGGTCACCAATCCAAGAACTTGGGGAAGGGAGTGGGTGTTATTTTTTCTCACAATTGTGCTTGATATGGGAGAGTGAGATCTGTAAGATACTTCTGAAGATAATTCATCTCTGCCTAAAATAATCCAGTCTGAATCCCTTGGAAATGGAGGCAGGACCTAGACAGCTTGATGCTTTCACCAGAGCAGTTCTAGACATAAACAGAACGAAAAAATGCAATCATCTCTTAGGAGGACACTACTCACACTTTTGATGTACCTTTATGTCTCCGTTGATAATAAAGAAGCCTAAGGTGAGTGAGGTAGTTCTACTAACTCACAGATACCAGAGTTAACTAAGTCAAAGAGATTTGTGGGTAGCTTATGAATTCAAACCAAATAGTATACCTTAATGCACTTTATGGTACTTGTTCTATGTTCAGCATAGCTCCTGAGTGAAATGACCAATGAAGGCAAAAAAACTGAGTTCATGAGATATATTCAGCTGAACTCAACACAGGGCCACACACATCCCAGAAAAGTAAAGGTGACAAACAGCAGTAGTTCCAGTCTGTGCACATCTCTTTCCCATTTCTGACATGATTATGAAACCTTATTCATGGTTATCTGTGTAAGCCATAATGACCAAGATTGTGCCATAGGACCATGGAAAGATGGAAATAGAAAGATGGCGAGGGGAAATTCACCAAGAAACTTGTGAGCAAAACTCTTAGAAATCATTTTGCTGTAAGATTTTAAGGAATTCAGGTTTCACAGTTTCACAGTTTAAATTTAAACCTGCAGATTGTACGCTGTGTTGAAAAGGCTGCAGCTGGTCAGCAGGGGGCAAGGCTGATTCCTCTCACTATTGCAGTCCAGTTCAGGTTAAAATACTTAAAAAAAAAAAAAAAAAAAAAAAAAAAAAAAGTGACAGGAGAGGAGATTGTGCTTTCCCTGGAAACATCTATACACACACAACCTGGAGACCTGTTCGTGGTGGAGGACAAGACATGCAGGGATGAAGTAGGCTACCCACAGCTCACATGGGGGGTGGGAGACTCCTGTGAGAAGCAGAGGGCCCAGCTCTGCAGGGAGCACATCCTGAGACCAGCTGCAGCAAGAAGGGGTCTCTGCTACAGAGCCAGAAACGAGCCTGGAAGCATTTCAGTTGCTGAATTGTCAATACTGGAGGAAATAAGTCTTCTTGTGAGAACACAGGGGCTAGGGGACAGACTTCTTTTCCAGCATTCCTTTTATCCCCCTCAGAAGATCTGCTCTTTTCATCATTTAAGGTATTATTCTTTTCTAGATTATATATTTTTGTTTAAATAAAGAACAGCTTTAAAGACTGAAAGTAATCAGTATCTTCTAGTGCTAAGATACCTGAAGTAAAATTAACCTGCCCTAACTAAATGGTATTCAGTCAAACTAGGCTCCTTTTATATTCCCTGAAAAGAAGTAAGAAAGAAGTAAGCAGTTCCTAAAGGTCATCATAAGCCCCAAAAACAAGTAAAATGAATTGCCCTACAAAGCAAGTCTTTTGACATTATTTCACCCTTGATAGCTAACTTCCAGTGTCTAAAATTGGGTGATATGAATCCTTCCCTTCTCATACTTCTAGTCCTTTGTAATATTATATAGGTATAAATGCAATACCTAAATTTTTAGAATACTGTACATGGTTATGTCCCACAAATTATTTCAGCAAAAAATATCAAACTAGTGATATCTTTGAGAGGACAACCAAGCCTCTTGCCTATACAATTGCACTCACAATAGCTGTTGGGTTTTTTTTCCAATTATTTTTTTTAACTTTTAATACAAACTGACATCTTTTATTAGTCATCATTAATAACACTTGATTTTTGTGAAAACAGAATATCCTAGAAGGAGAAACCAAAGAAGTTATAGTTGCATGACTAGTACAATAGGCATTAGATTCAAATTTCATGGTTAATATTTTTTAATATTACAAGTAAGAATTTGTATTATTATCTAATGCTGATGATAATATTTGTTCAGCCTAAATGCAGGAAACAAAAGAAAATTGGTATCAGAATCTGATAACTGTTTGAAGGGACAGCAAGTCTTGAAATTCTCCATCATAATTATGAATTATATGAGAATTATACTTCTCTGATTCCTCAACCATGCAAAGATATAACAATGTCTGTAAGTAAAGCCGAATATTTTGCCTTATTACATTTACATGTCACAGGACAGAGTACACATAGAAAGTGACTCCATTTACCGTGAGCACATAATCCCAACAAAATCTGACATTCATAGCAAACTGTGATCTACAGCTATTTATTCCTTAAATGATTTCACCTATCAAAAACATTCCTTAGTCCCTTTCCCAGAGCTATCAGTAGAGTCACCATTGATCTACAATCAGGCACATGAATTCAACAACAGGGATAAAGACTGAAAGCGGGATACTAAGACGAAAATGACAGGATTTGACTTATGTGGATCATGGAAGTTCAAATGACTGTGAAGTCAGAAGTATTTAGGTCTGAATTCAAATGTATCAATGTTTTGTAAGAGTGGAAGAGGCTTTCACAAAACAAAGATGATCACTGTTTTAGCAACTAAAACTACCATAATTTTTTAAGAGGAGAATAAAATTATTATGATACTGATAATGATCCTACTAAAGACAATGGATATTTTACTATCATCAAGGCACATGGCCATGGTCATTTTCACCTATTTCATCTGCCAAGTAGAAATAACTAGTGAAAATTGGGTTATTTAACTGTGTTTAAAACTCCATACTTATAGCAAGTTTATGAGAAATGGGATAGAATGTATGACTGGGCTTTCACAAAAACATAGGAAGAAGCATCAGTACATTTCAGTCCTACGGCTTGTTCTGTAAAGAGAGCAATGATTCCTTCCATTGCAAAGGGCTATTTTGATTGTTCAGTAAAGTTAAACTTACTATTCTTATCTGTGCCATTAAGGTAAATATATTTATGAATTCAGTTTAGTGTCCTCAGATCTCTAGTGTAAATGAGAAAATCCTTTGTTCAGTCATGAGAATCATCATACAAATGGGAGCAAGTTCCTGTGCCTCACCACTGCAGTTTGAAAGATTGTGGAAGCCTTAACAAGCTTCCTTCATCAAATGACTAGTGGAGGGTTAAATTCATGGAGTTTTATGCCTCTGCAAGAACTGTGGAAAGAAAGGATGATTGTTTCAGGAACAGCATGGTCTCATTTCAGGCTTGGTATTATAAAAGTAGTACTTAAGAGGATAAATTCATCTAGTGAATGAAATCTCCCTTTAGTTTTCGAAAGCACTTGTAAACAACTTAGCAATATAGAAATTGCTGTTCACCTCCTGAGGGACTGAGGGACTGAAAGAAATACATATTTCTTTACTTGTATGTGTACTTTAGCCCCATTTGAAGATGTAACCAAGACAAATGAAAGCCTTTTACAGGAGGACTTTTTAATTTTTCTCATTTCTCTAAATAAACAGCTACCCCTCTAACCTCAAGGAGAATTTCTTCTGTATTGAAAATGTCTTCTTGGAGAAAATAAGAACAGAAGGCTCTATAGCAGGAAAGGATAAGAGACTCTTTCTCTTGTAACAATTATACACATTTTAAATAGCTACGTTTATCTCAAGTCCCTCAGCATTTCAGTTTTCTTAGCAGGTGAATGTATCAGCTGGCAAAAATCACAGTGGATTACAGAGCACAACAATGAAATTTACTTGATATTAACGAGGCGGCCTCTAAAGAGGCAAGGGCTAGTTCCCCAAGAAGTAGCATCAACATAACTGGACTATAAAACCAACATGAAAGTAATACAAGATGACATGAATGTTAAGAAAAAATGAAAGGTTATCTGTGCTGGAAAAGTGACTTTAGAGGAGAAATAAGAGAATTGACTTAATGATCTGAAATCTCAAAACATGAATCATTATACTGCACATTATGCTACCATTCCCTTAAGAAAATTATCCCTCAGACTAAGGGAAGATGAAAGTTCATTGCAGTGGTAGGAAATATGACAGTAGCAAATGCTGCTTGTACATTTGAGAAAAGAACGGAAACCCCTCCACAGACAAACAAGAATAACAACCTTTCATTCAGTAAAGCCTCAGAAGGATTTGAAACTGTCATTTTGCTGAATGAAAGACTAGTGATGTATGCCTCTGAAGTAATGGGAAAAATATAGAAGAAATCATGGAAGAAAGATTGCTATGAGCATCTTGTAAATATAAATAAAAAATATATGAGAGAGAATATCATCTCAATTATCCAAAACACTAGCTAACCAAACTCTCAATTACTAAACATAAAATATGTTCCCTGAAGCCAGAAAAGCCAACTAAGGAACAGGGAGAAAGAGAGGACATCCTTGAATTTAAGAACAGGATATTATGCAGACGCCTCAGAGTTGGGCCCTTATTTGTCTGTATCATGCAGAATTTTGATCTCATAGAGCAAGAAGCAAGAAATTTTCCAAAAAAATCCGTGTGGTCATTATGAAAACAAGACATGCAATCTTGCTAGGGAGGTGTTTGTACCTGATGTTATTCAAACTTGCAGTAGTAATGGCCAAGCTAAGCTGGTGATATCAGATCTCCATCAAGACCACATCTGCTGTCATCAGAAGTTAGTCAAGTCTGTGAAAGTCTAGCTGTACAAAACAGTTGAGGAAAACTGTTTTTTTTCCAATGTTTACTGGGGTGCAAAATTATAATCTGCAATGAGATTTTACATCACAAAATTACTGCTTGTATAAGGAAACAATTATTTAACACTGCGCGTTACAAAATGATGAAAATAAGTCATCAAGCACACAAGAAGAATAAAATACATAAAGAAAGAACAAGGTAAGTAAAGGCATTGAGTAAATGTAACCATTAAGGCTATTTTTCTTTGTATAAATACCTCAGTCCTATGGATGCAAAGCGGTTTCGCCATATGCTCACATACAGAGACAGATCCTGTAGAACCCAAGTATAAAAGACTCAATAAATATAAGAAAACATGACAGGGTCATTAAAACTGTGTAGGCTCCCTAAGCCACCTTGATCCAAGGTTGACTAAGTTTATTTGAGTACAGCAGGGAGGATTTTGCTGACAGGCTAAACTCCATTTCAAAACTGATAGGCTGCATAATACAGTACATCAAGTAGCACTGTATTAATGCATTTTAAATGTCAACCTACATGCAGTGGCAGTACAGAATGAATAAATATCAGAAACTACTCCATCATTCCAACATCTGATCCTGAGCCAGAGGAGCAAATTCCTTTTCTGGACACTGGCTGTAATGGAAGCTCCACCTTCACCCCTTCCCAATCCCCTCTTCCCAAAAATACAGGCCATACCTTGTACAAGTCTACCTCTATGTTGTACAGGTTTTGAAACAACTACTAGTTTGACAAAACTCAGATCATTTCAGCTGATTAACTTTCCCATTTGTATCAGCTTTTCTTCTAGAGGCCATGCTTTTCAACTAGGCATCCAATATGCAATAGCCTTGTATGTAGTTAGTGCTGATGAATGTAAACAAGCAATCAAAACCTAGACTACGTTTTTTTTTGTTTGTTTGTTTGGGGCTATAAGAAACCCTCATGTGGCCTTCTTTAAACCCATTGCTAATCAATATATCTCAGCAAATTAATGAATTAAATCACTGTTTCATTACTTTTTGAGCATTCCCACTTTTTTTTCTTCACAAAAAGAATTAATGGAAAGGAATATGTCAGATCAGATAAGAAAGGAAACAAAAGGGAAAAGACAGCAACAATCTGCAAAGTTATCTGTCACAGTTTTTGACATGCCATAAGCTCTTTGAGCATTTTTTTCCCTGTGTCAGTTCGCAGGCAGTGGTTCACAGACCGTTAGGGCTGGTAGACAAGTAGCTAGCTATTGTCCTTGTTTCCAGTGGAAGAAAACAGTAAAGATGGAAGAATAAGGCTGACAGAAAGACAAAAAATAGACACCTAGTTAAACAGAAAATTGAAGCATCAGTGACAGTTGTTCTTAAATTCTCAAAGGTGTTCAGATCTTTTCAAAAAAGAAAAAAAAAAAAAAAAAAGAACAAATTATATTGCATTGGAAACAGGTAAAAACATGTAGAATCCTTTCCTGTATTTCAGTTACAGCTGCTAGAGAGACTCTGATCCCAAAGTTGAAACCTACTGAAGGTACTTGGGTTTAGAAAGAAAACCTCTCAACTAGTGCTATGTAATGAAGCAATCTATAATATTTCAAACCCATTTTAAAATCTGAAGCTAGAGTGAAAGCATTATTATAACAAACAGTTTCAGAATTACTGGTTGATAGAGAAATTGCATGATAGACTTTCACTACAAAAGAACAAAAGGAGATAATGTATGCTAAAATTGATCTCTACTAGACAAAACTTAATCAATTCTGTTACCTCTGCTGGAGTGCATAATTGGAAAACAAATGCATCTTTCTACTTATCTTGATAGAACAAGTCTAAATAGATCAAAATTAGCTGCATTTAAGTATCCACTGCAGTGGTGTAAGTTAAAAAGAAATAATCTTAGACTTACAGTAAAATGTTTATAACAAAGAAGCAATGACAGAGGTCAGTATTGAGAGATACATAGAGAAAGATGTGATAAATAAGATTTCTAAGTATAAACTGTTTCCTGGTGGATGAAGAACAAGAGGAATAATCCTTTTATATGCTTCTACTGTTTAAGGCAACAACTGTGACCTTCTAACCTTACTCTGTTTTTGGAAATGTCAAAGCAAATTCTTAGCAACATGTGATCTAATTAATTAATAACTCTTTTCTTAATAAGAAACTACAGTAGATCAAAGCCTTCATAAAATATTAGACAAGATATGATACTCTTTGCTAAGTTTTCTGTTTTTTTTCTGGAAGAGGTAAAAAAGTTAAAATTCTTGAAAACAAGACAGGGCAAAGAAAGCTCCTGGAGCTATATTTGAATAGCTTGAGAATACTTATTCATATTAACTCTTTTTTTCAGATTTTATTACATTTTACTTTCAAAATCTCCTTTCATTTTAAATCATCTTAAAATCAGGCCACATTATTAATACTGTTTCAAATTAATGCTGTAAAAGGCCAC
>CM021697.1:16422591-16433859 GCA_011074415.1 Stictonetta naevosa | reverse complement strand
AGGCCACATTATTAATACTGTTTCAAATTAATGCTGTAAAAGGCCACATTATTAATACTGTTTCAAATTAATGCTGTAAAATCAACATATACTGATTTATAAAACTGAAAGAATTTACTTACCATTATTTTGGGGGAATATATCTATGATTTATGACAGGTGTGTTTGCAATCTCTTCTTTGTCTTTCTTTTTGAGCTTGAATGAGCACAAAATAAAGTAAACATTACATTAGTATTAGCATTTCAACCACCGTCCTGTAGAAGTATGGATTTTTTACTCATTCCACTTCACCTTGAATTAAAACTGCAAGTAAAATGAAACTGTAGTCAACTTCTTTTTAAACTTCCCCTGAGTTGAAATTCAAGGGTGTTTCAAAGGACAAAAGATCTGATTTAACACTGGCCTACAATTTTGATGCTTTAGCTCAAACTAATAAATTATTTTTTGTTAGGGAAATTTGAAATACACCATTTCTGACTACATTTTTCTTTTTCTTTTTTTTTTTTTTTAAATGAGCTTGTTTCAGATTCCTGAAAACATGATTGATATAATGGTGTTGAGGGGTAGGGGGTAAAATACCTATAGTTTCCTCAGTGTAGATGTTGGTTTGAAGGTAGTGGTCTAAATGCTCCATGTCCTGAAGACACCTAGGTTACTCTGGTAGGACAGGTCAGAGGTAGTGCTAAGCTATCTAAATGGCCTTGCAGGATCATTCTGTGAAAAGTGTTTGTGTTCTCTCTTCCTCCCATACTTATGCACGAGAGACACACCTGAAAAATGTTGCTCCAGCTGAGAAACTTCTATACCTGAGGGACCAGTAATTAGCAGGCTGAGCCTCCACAAGGAGTCTGACCCTGCACCTGGATCTTCCATAAGCACATCTTGGCAGGTCAGAGGTATCTGAGTGTCTGGATCAGTCTGAAGAATTGGGTGAGCATCAGCAAGAGAGCAGAAACACATTTATAAATCAAGCAAGTCCCAGCTTTGTTTTCACTCATACTACTAAGTATACCTAGCAAATACTGGTAAGTTTCATAAGATCCAACAAAGGAGGAAAGACATAGACAACACATGACAGTCAAAAGAAGGAAAGCTAAAAAGACTTCTTTTAGTTTTTTTGCTGAAGCATAAAATACATTGCGACAATCAAAATTTTCCAACTGATAATCATTCTCTCCTAAATTTGCCACTTTCACTGACTTACCCATTAATAAACCTGTTTATTTTTAGAAAAACAACTTTCTTTGCCTCTTTCCTATCTTGCTTTGGTTCCCTACTGCAGTTTTAATAAGCAGTTTAAATGTCATTAAAATACTAATTTTTATGTGGCTAAGTGTAACATACATGTACATAAGTGTAACAAACACGTAGTAACACACACCTACCTCCCAATGTTATCAAATGACTTCATTTTACTAAATAAAAATTATGTATTTTAAAGATAGCCTCTAATTAATTCCTTATTTGGAAATCTCTGATGGTTCTTATTGAGTGATTAAGGATAAATGATTTAAAACAACCATCAATTAGGGCATTTTAAATGCTTAGAATTCTCTACCTCATATAATTATGTAATTATGGGGTTAAGAATGATTTCTCCTATTCTGTCAAGTCCTAGAGAGGAATTAGTATATAGATATTTGACCTTAGACATTCCACATAATTATGCACAAAATTCTCTATCAAATGTAATTCCTTTTCATTTATACTACAAAGCACACAGTAATATGAAGTACATGATATCAATAGGAAATGTTTGATAATCTAACACTGGTTATCTTTTTGTGCATTTTCTCACAAAAGGACTTTTTCCTCAGTTTTCACTGTCACTGTGGCCTTCTCTGGAATATGAAATAAATTTCAGTTTTGGTTGTCCAAACTTAGTCTTGTGATTTCATTTATAGGTCTCTGGATACAGGAGCACCAGTATAAAGAATTCTGCCATTTCTGAAGACATTTTTCTTCATAGTCCCAAATACAAAAATGAACAATGTTAGAAACACCAACAGAAACATTTTTAGCGGAAAGACATAAATGGCAAAAAGCTGTGTATGGCTTTTTTTCTTTCTTTTTTTTTTTCCCAATAGTATTGGTAAAAGGCTGAAGCACTGCTCACAACAAAGCACTAAAGCATACAGGGAAGAGGAACACCTGTGAACTCCTGCTTCACCTCAGAGTAAATGCTTTGCTTCCCATGTGATCCAGAGCCCAGACTTCCCTTTCACACAGAAAAGCCTCACTGAGTTATTTTTTTTGTAAATACAACCTTTGCAGAGGTGGTTACTGTGTTTGTCCAGGAGCTAAAAATCCTGGAATCAATATAATTTTCAACCTGAAGGAAGCAGTTTCAGGTTATTTATAGATACTAAGTCACAGAAAAATAAATAAATAAAGAGGAAGATACTTCCTCTTCCCCCCTGACCACAACCCTAAGAGCCTCTGCTGAAGATAGAGTTCCATGAAGCCAAGGAAGCAGAAGACATCGGCAGAAGAGTATGCAAGTGAGATATGAACTCTTAATAGTGGTTTGTAGGTAGAGCTACAGTGGAGAGACCTGTTTGTTTTTTTTTTCCTCTCAGCATTCAAACTTCCATAACCTTCCAGAGAACTTACAAGATATCCCATAGGTATAAGATCTCTCATAGGTACAAATGAATGCAACATTATAAAAAATAAAGCAGTTTATCTGCTCTGTGATGCTACAAAAGAATAGTACAAAGTTGCATGCACTTTTTGAATATTCTATAATGTCTTAAATTTAACAGGGAAATATTTAATAGAAATAATGCTGAAATACAAAACACTTGAAGTCATCAGATAATTATTAGGATAGTTATTGCTTATATATAACAGCAACTGTAATGCTTTTTCTTCACTCTGAAATATTATCTGTCGGTTCTTTTTCATCTGCTAGTGCCTGCTTTGCATATTCAAAAGCTTAGCCCCACTCCTACCCACTTTAGGTCAATAGGAGTTTAATGACTGCCTCAAATAACAGGATCAAGCCCATAATGGATGTCAAACTAACAAAAATGTTTAATGCCTTTAAGTGAAATGAATGACCTTCTAACTTGCCTTCATGAAAAATGAAGCTGCTACTCTGATATACATACCGTACATGCTCATATCTTGAATTACCCTACAATTTTGCTCTGTGTGGTATCCATCATTTGTCACATTACGCTATTTTAAGTAGGCAACCTTGCAATCAATAGCATTAAACATCTTTCTTGGGAAGAAGTGCATTATATAATGAATCTTAGTCAACTTGACAGGGGGGATGTTTAACCCTCACTCACTCAAATACGTTTGGCCAAAGTTTTAAACCTGAAGCCAAGAGTTAGGCAGAGAAGTACAAAATTCAGATGACCTTATTTTCAGGAGGGCTTAGCAATCACAGCCTTTGCTGAGCTCAGTGAACAGTGTAAGCTGCATACTTAACACCTGACAGCCTTGAAAGCTGTTGCCTAAATACAGATTTAGGCCCCTAACCTTAGACTCTCAAGTTGAATCACTTAAATCTTTTTGCTGTGGTGGCATAATTCAAGTTATTAGCATTTATTGACATGTATTATATTAACCTACCTTTCAACTGTCATACACTTAAGTAGATGGCTCCATATATCATTTGTTTAATAATCCATACACTATTGTTCTTTCATTAATAGTTAACTGCATGTATTGGACAATAAGTTACATGAGCTATAGCATACCTTGTAGATAATATGACAGATAAACTTTAAGATGACAAGTGATGTGTCAGCAATATCTAGTTCATTATGCAAGGCTATCAAATATTTCGGGGAAGTTTCCGAAGATGTAACTTCATCTTTGGATTTTCTAACCTTCCGAACTTTTATTCCTACATTATTTTTTTTAATAGAAATTTTTTCATTTTATTCTTATATCATAATTCCAGTTTAACAAAGCTCCTTTCTTTGTTTGGCCAAATGTCCAAAAGCCCAAAAGAATAATATGGCCAGTCCTAATTCAGGGAATAAAGAAGGCTGCAGAAGGAAAAATTTTGAAGGTGGTACTGGGCAAGTAGTCATTGCTTCAAAGCTGCAAGACTAGCTAAAGCTCCAGAAACACCTAAAATCTCAGCCAAAATCTGGAACTTTTTAAGACAATTAGAAAGTGCCTTTGCAGGTAGTTTAGAAAGAGAAGAAAAGAGAAGTATAAAAGGCTGAGAATGATTTACAGCCTGTGGAAATATTTGCAGTTTCCAAACCTGTAACAGTATGTAAGTTTATCATGAGGTCATGTTCAGAGGGTTCTATAACATGTGGGAAAAAGAAGTAAATGAATGAATGAGGATGATGTAAGTAGAGGACAAGCATTTTCTGCATAATGTTTTACAGACAAAGGTGCTGAAGCTTTGAAAGGAAGCATAAAATAAGCAAGAAGTATTCTTGTTGTAATTGCCTGTTGTAGAACAGCCCATCATCAACTGAAGTTTTTCTTGTTGTACTGTTATCTACAGCAGGAACAATTCCATTGTTTTGCTCTAACCTTATTATTCCTCATTTTCACCAAAACCCGCCATTATTCTACACATAGGTATTATTCAAGACTTCAATTACTCAACCTGAAATATAAAAAGTTTAATCCTCTGGTGTCACGCTTTCAAATTTCAAAAATTTCCTCCAGATTTCTTAGTTGTTCTGATTTCTAAGGCACTCATACAATTCCTCTCTTATGGCTATTGTATACTTGAGAAGTAGGCGGAGAGCCTCAGTGAAGAACTTATTGATCCAAATAATGCCTAGCATTATTCACATTGTGGAGTCTGGGCCCCTGAGTGGATCCCAAAGGCTTTCTGACCCAGACTCTGTTAACAGAATAAAAAATAACTAATAGCTTCTTGGATAAAATCTGGGAAAATTATGCCTATAATCTCCCTCTTATAATTTTTACTATTTGTTCATGAGAAATGTCCAGTGAAAGATGAGGCAATGGTGTGATGTGATTTTCAAGTCTCAAGCAGTTGTGACATACTTCTTTGGCCAAACTCATTACTGCTGTTCAATATCAGCAACTCCCATTCTGATGTGCATGGCCTCCTTCCACTCAGTCCTCACCTGTCCTGGAGCAGGTACAAGTAGCAACACCCCAGAACCACAGGAGAGCAGCTGTGATTGGTGTGTGTGATGTATTGGTATCTAAAGCCCCAAACCCTCCAGCATGAATGGGTGACATTTAGAAGGCCAATGTTATTCTTGGCTACATTATTCAAAGTATAACCAGCAGGTCAAGAAAGGTGATCCCCTCCCTCTACTCACCACTGGTGAGGCCACACCTAGAGTACTGTGTCCACTTCTGAGCTCCCCAGTACCAGACAGATGTGAATGTACTAGAGAGTCCAGAGGAGGGCCAACAAGATTGATTGAGGGACTGGAGCACCTCTCCTATGAGGAGAAGCTGAGAGAGCTGAAGAAGAGGAGGTTCAAGTGGGATCTTATCAGTGTCTATAGATACTTGAAGGGAGGGAACAAAGAAGATGGAGCCATGCTATTTTCAGTGGTGCCCAGTGCCAGGACAAGAGGCAGTGAGCACAATGTGGGACACAGGAGTTGCTGCCTGAACATCAGGAAGCACTTCTGTGCTGTGAGGGTGACTGAGCACTGGCACAGGCTGCCCAGAGAGGCTGTGGATCTCCCTGTCTGGAGATCAGAAGCTGCCTGGATGTGGTCCTAGGCAGCCTGCTCTGAATGTCACTACTTGTGCAGGGGGTTAGATCAGATGGCCTCCAGATGGCCCTGCCAACCTCAGCTGTTCTGGTATTCTGTGATTCTGTACCCACTTAGGCCTGCTCTTCTAACATTCTTAAGTGTGATTTCTGAGTATCTGAATAAATAAATAAATAAATAAATAAGAAGTGAGCTAATGGGAGAGCAATGATGAGCAGATAATCTTCTGTAATGTGGAAGCCAGTTACCAACACAATATTTGCAGAGTGCAGATTCGCAGCAGTGATATGAAAATTGCCAATTCCCAGCCAATACAAATCCTTCTCAGCTTTGCTTGACATGGACCTATCCACAGAGAGCATAAAACCTCTGAGATATATCTGCCCAAAACAAAGCTCATGTCCTTCCTTTGTATATGCCACAGATAGCTCCAGTGCTCCAGTGCAGGAACTCCCCAAGGGCAGAAGGGTGACAGATGAAAGACACTTGCCTTTGCCTTTTCTTTACCCCAGCCAGTCAGCACAATCCAAGAGCAAGTTGTGGTCCCTCAGTGAACCATCACAGAGGACTGAGTCACAGCAATAGGGGATGGATCAGGGGAAGTTTTTGATAACTCTGTGAAAATAAAATCAATTTACAATATCTACTCAGAAACTTTTCAGTTAGATTCCTTTCTAAAGAAATGGGTTGGAAATTCTGTATATGAACAAAAAAAAAAAAAAAAAAAAAAAAGACATTTTCTTGTGTTACAGATACAGAACTATAAAGTATTCCATATGCAGTAATGAGGAAACCTGTGATAAGCCTATATCTGTCAGACAGTAAAGGTTTGTTCCTCTTTTTCTACTGAGATTGTTAACTTCTTGCTGCCTTTCTTATTTACATTTTAAATAATGAAACACCCACGAGTACCAGACACTTTTCCATTGCTGCTCTGTGTAAAAAGAATATTAATAACATTATTAATAAAGCTGGGAAGCCTGCAATAAAATGTCTCTGTGTTTGAAACAAAGGAGCATCTTGAGAAATTCAGCAGATTTTGTGCTGTAAGCTGGTTTGATAACACAAATATGATTAAAATGTTCCCTGCTAGTAGATTAGAAATGCCAATTTATGTAACAGAAACTGCCTAAAGTATAGGCACATTTTTTCAGAGAGATTGCATTCCCAGTTGGTTACCAAACGCTTGCTTCACTGCCTGGTGCTCAATTCCCCTCTCACTTAAGCTGCTGCAAATCAGGATGAAGTAAATGCCTCTGTGGTCTCCACCAGTGCAAACCTTACAGAGCTAAAAAATATAGGATCTATGGAGAATATAGATCCCTAGTGCAGAACAGAGACAAAAAATCTCAGCACTATACCAGGAGTTGTACTGAAAAAAATTGCAGTTTGATTTGTGTTCTCACCAATCTTTTTGCATTTCATTGGTTTTCTGATTTTTTTTCCAGTCTTAACTGTGATGCAAGCAGGAGTAATGTCATTTCCTTCTGCCTGAAATTTCTCATAGCTCCAGAATCCTCCTTCTTCTTTTATAGGTACAGAAACTGCCTTAGCAGTTGATGTCTTAGTCCATGCCTGGAACTGCTCTGCTCTCCTACAAAGAAAATCATAAATATTGTAAAAATACAAATGATAGTTAGGTACCCAACTTCTTCTTGTTTTCAGTTGCAGATCATGTTGATCCACTAATTTCTGTGAAAATGTTCTTACATGATATAACTGATGACAAACATATGTACATACCTATGCTACACAGTGGTTTACATTTACATTGCAGGACTGAGGACTTGTGGAAACAACTGGAACAGTACTAATGAATACAGACAACTTAATTTGGAGTGGGGAGTGACAGTTTTTAAAACACTGCCGGTTGCCATCAGGAAAATAACTAAAAGGGCTTATTAATTCATGCTTCACATTCTACAAATAATTAGCTATAGGACACATTAGCTCAGGGCATCAAACTAGTTTATGTCACCTTATATAGGCTCTGTATTTTTCCTGGATTGAAAATAAAATAAAATAAATAAATAAATAAATAGAGCATGAAGGGTAATAACAAAAGGGATCCAGAATGTGTCTCAGATTTTAGTTTCAGCTGTTCTTTTCCTGAATGGTTGTGTACAATGAGGAGGGACAAGGCCTCATCCAGGGAGGAGAACAATTCTCATCTATTATCAACTGGCTTAAAGTGAGTTGTACAGAAGAGGTAGGAAAACAATATTCAAGCCCAGAAAAATGGTTATATTGGGTGCAATCCAGCACCAAAATAGCGAATGAAGAAGAGGTGAAGCAGGAAAACATGGGAGTGATGCTTTCATGCCTCAAGAAGGAAGCAAGTCAATTCTCACCTGTTTTGTGGGACAGATATGCATCTTTCTGACTCCAGCTGATATCTACAAATTGCCTTCCAAACTGCTGACCTCTCTTATTCAATGTGTTTCTTTCTTTTCATCCCATTCTCTGTTGTTAGGGCTTCCACAATACAGCCATTAAGATTTGTTACTCAATATGATCCTGAATTAGACTTCACTAAGTCTGAATGCTTGAAAATCACTTGAATCTTATTTATATTGTGCTGTCTTCTCTGTAATAGCTTTCAACACTTGTGGTGCAGAGTGCATCACAGTTTTAGATCATTTACTGTAAATATATAATATATCAAGTTCTCTGTATAGATTGTCTTGCATCATATATACATAGAGCACACAGCAGAAACAGGGAGGAAAAAGGAGAGGACACAGTCCATGATCTATTACAGAAACCTAAGCATGCTTTTTATGGCTGCCCTACAGATTCTAACTTCAAAGCCATATTCAACATTTTCACTTCTCCTCTGAACCACAGCACAGCATGTGCATAAATCCCTTGTATGTTCAAGTCTTTGGGCTCAGACAGCAGAGGAGAGAGATCAGGACTCAGAAAGGCAGGTCAAGATACAGAAAACCACAAGAGAGAATATATTGATGGCCCCTCTTATTGTTCCTCTGCAGACTAGTCTGCAGGTTGCATCTATTTGTTGAATTTCTGCTGAGATCATTACACACACACAATACAGAATCCATACAGGGCTGTGGACCTAGTCAACACTGTCATACAAATAACAATAAGGACTGACCATCCAGGGGTGTATATTCAAGGCCAAACTCCTTCGAAGGTGCACACATTGAAAGAGCATATACCGTTATAATCAAGGGAGTCTGCTTTGTGTTACAGAGTCCACCTTGTTCTGTGTGCTGACAATGCAGCTAAGTTAAGCAGTCATAATACAGTCCCTATCTGGACACTGCACACCAATGCCTATGACGACTGATAATTCATTGAAGAACAGCAACTTGAAGGTGCATACCCTCAAGTAAGCTCTATCCCAGATTAGTGCCTTAGCCATTAAGTTAATTTTTCTTTTTTTACTGTTGTTTTCCTTCAGATCCCCTTGTGTAGAAGAGTCAGAGAACACCTTAGAACTTGGTAAGGAAGCTGTTGTCTTGGGGCACGGGATCAAATATCCCAGTGCCCTGAAGGGCTGCATAAAGTCTAAAACTCAGCTTTTTCCCCTTCATGGATAAGTGCATAGTCCTAGTTCTAATGACTCTGCCCTAACAAGTACTATTCATACAAAACTGAACTGCTTTAACAGGAGAGAATGTGAAACATCAGCAAATACAGGAGATGCAGAAAGCTGATAGATCCATGAGACTGCAATTCAAGCCATCATAGCAAATTAAGCATAGCATGGACACAAACCCAAAGCTGCCTATATTCCCAGCAACTGCAGTTCTGCATTTTAGCCTCGGGAAAATTGCTTCCCACATAGATTTATTAGCAACTCAGAGCTAAAAGCCAGCAACCAGAATGTCCTAATCTAGCTGGCCTAGGAGTACAGCAGGCCATATGCACTGAAGAGGCTAGGTGAGGCCATCCTTTTCTCAGTATCTCATGAGACAGTGCAAATGAATGAATAACATTTGGGGAAGGTTTAGGGCTTCAGATCAGATAGACAGCAAATCCCACAAGAAGAAAGCTAGTGCCTTCAATGACTGTTGAGTTCCTCGGTCATCTTAAAACATCACAAAAGGGTAGTCATAAAAAGAAATGTATGCTAGCAGCTTCTAAATATGGGCTGTGTCCCAAGCTCTGACAGACTGTACCCCAGAGGCCAGGGCTTTCAGTGGGCAGCACTTTCCTAAATGAATTCAAGGGCAACAAATCAGCATCTCCTGGGAAAAGAAAAAAAGAATTTATCAAGGGAAAAATACTGACACGGTAGATATTTCTGGCATCAGTTCAGGGCTATTCAGAAGGAGAATTAGAGTGTATAAAACATGGTGGGTAGGGGTTATTCTATAGTCAAGAAGGCAGTACACAGATGAATGAGCAATACTGCTGAAAAGAGCATGAAGCTATGAAGCTCTTAAGGGTAAATGTAACAAAAAAACACGTGGGTGTGCTGAGGTTTCAACTGGGTGCTGGGGAGCATCATTCCTGCAATGAAACAAATAGGAGTCTGAAAGATAAGCTGTGTATGGATGAATGATCTACATTTTTTGTCAAGGTTGTCAATCAGGCTGGGTTAAAATACATGTAAAGACTGCAAACTGCTTCCAGAAACACCTGAGAGTCCACTGCATATCTTAACAACTCATTTAAGGACTAGAGAAATACCTTCCTTCTCCACTAAACCACTGCAAACAAGGCAATTCAATGAAATATCAGCAGTGTACAACTCATCAGCATTCAGTGTTCAAACTGCTATAGTGTTCAGTTAATGATGTCTGTATGTGACAGCATATACGTATGAATTGACAGTGAACTAGAGGATGACCCTGACAACACCCTGAACTCACAGAAGAATAAAAACCTCTTTTAGGGACCGTTGCTTGCTGTTCAGTGCAAATATTGGATTGGTGAATAGTTGTTGCAGAATATGTAGACTTCACCACATTGAACACCTTTTAGAGGTTCACAGCCACAGAGGAAGCATTAAAATCAACAACAGGAATATCTTCAAAGTGCAAAAAATCCCTTGGATTCTTACGGAGTGCCTAATGACTTCATGTGAAGCACAGTAAGGCACAGGAATTTCTTTCTACCTACTTATTGAAGAAACTCTTTCATATGACTGGATTCAACATCCACAGACACAAATATTTTTCAGAACTATTTCACATATGTAAATATGTTGACATGAAAACACTGTGAAATATATAGGTGTGTATCTATATACAGGAACACAGGTTGGAGGAAGAGAGCCTGTTTCCTTTCAGCATGTTGAAAAACAGAGCCTGACTGGAAGCAGATTTATTTCTAAGTGGTGCAAAAGCCTCTGTGCAGCATTAGTTAAAATGCTCTTACTGTGTCATCATGACCAAGCTACAAAGTTCTGAAAGCATAAATAGTTTTGTTAACTGGTGTTAATTGAAGATGTCCATAATGCTTCTCCAGGCACTTAAAAGTGCAGCAATAGGTGCCAGAGAAAATCCATTAAATAACTCAAAACTTGTACTCAGAGTTAATAATCTACCTTGTCAAAGAAAAAAGGATGCCAAATCTAATACAATGTGGCAGATAAAGACCTTA
>CM021697.1:16411945-16422491 GCA_011074415.1 Stictonetta naevosa | reverse complement strand
TGGGGGGCGTGGGGGGTGGGATTTGTTGTTGTTGTTTTGTTTTTCTTGTATCTGACTAGCTACTGTTTGCCACAAAATGTTGGTTTTTTTGGTGTTTTTTGTTTGTTTGTTTGTTTTACTAGATCAAAGAACCTTTTGCTTCTGAACTCTTTTCTTTGTTTAAGTACTTCTTGACCTTGGCAAGAATAAAATCAAATTTCTCCAACCTCTTCCCAAGGGCAGACTTTCCAGGACTGATTTTGTTCTTCAAAACAAGCTTCATCTCTCTCTGTCCAAGATCTCAACTTCCCATTGAAGTGTTTCAGTGTTCTGCAAGTTTCCTTAATGCCAAAGAAACAATACAACCTTCTTACATCTCTACTTAATATTTCTCCACTTCCTAATCAAAAGACCATGAGCATTTTTAACCACTGAGGTTTCCTGAGAATTCATTATGGGAAGAGGAAACATCATTTTTACAGAAGGGTGTTCAGGAAGATGCAAGGCCACAAGTAGGAAATGCTGGCTGTGTGTTGCTCTTTATGATACAGAAAGCTAATCTTTTCCTTTTCCCCATTTCTTAGCCTCCCTTTTCAAACCCTGTAGTCTCTCTGAAATATTTGATAAAACATCCAAAGAGCATGTAATTTAGAAAACAGCAGCAGCTTTTCAAATATGAGGCCATAAGTCAATGTCATGATCAAGACAAGATCAAGTTTTCCTTCCCGATGCTCACATACTTTCTGGCCCTGGATTATTCTGAACATTCTCTTTTCCATGCTTAGAAGGAACTGCATCATATTTAATACTTCTTTTTCTTTCCCTTCCACTGATGGGTAATTTCATTGAAAGAAATAGTCCATTTTTTTCTGAAATACCTCTCACATTAAGTTCTGTTTTAATGATACCCAGCAACTTCCTGCAAGATACATTCTCCTTTTTATTTTCTATTCCTGTTCTCTTCTGCAATTGCCAGTACCTCTTTTTAACTTCTTGTTTCTTTTCATTTGTGTTACCCTCTCTTTACTTCAGCTGTTCTTTGCTTTCTCTTTAAACACTTAGGTTTTCAAATTAACTTTGATCTCTGTGTGTGGGTTGTCCTGGGTAGGATTGCTTTTTATCTCTGTTGTATGTCTGCACCTTTTTCTCCATTAATCTTCCAAACCTATAAATTATTGCAGAACATATTTCTATTTTCCTCTCAGTGCTTCCAGCCACGGAGAATTCACACTGACTTTAGACTTACTACTTTAAATTGTCCAAGACTTTTATCATTCTCAGATATTTGAGAAAGTCTGCTAATATTTTAGGGATATATTTTGACCTCAGAGATACACCCGTAACTCCAAAGTGTCTTCAGTGGACATCTATAAGCATATTTCAGGGATAAGTTCAGCCTTCAGTCTACAAAATAAGATAAAAATATCTTCCAGTGCACCAAGTACGTTCTTCTCAATGCCATATTATATCCACATATACACTCAAACATGTTCTGTCTCTTTTCAGCACAAGATGCACAGCATCTTCCTGCAAGTTAGGCCTGTGAAACGGCAAAAGCACCACTCTGTTAAAAGATAAAAGTTTTGGTAAAATCTTATTTAGAATGTTTGGAATTCAGGGAAAATATAAATAACAGACACCTATCAAACAATACAGCATAATGCTTTTATCACTTGGCTTTTTAAGGGGGTGGGTGAACTCTGGACTCATGAGATTATATACAAGTAGAAATCTTTGACCTGTGCTCCATAGGGAGGCAGAACTGCTCACAGCCTTGATTGTTTTTGACACATGAAAACATCCTTCTCTTCCACCAAGCTCTTCAGTGATTTAAAGCGTAAACTATATCTTTGGGGTATGCATACACACTTTGCTTTGTAGGGCAGGTTCTCCTACAATGTTAGCAGGTATCAAGCATTGACCTTTGAATAATTTCAAACCCCTGCCAGATAAATGTTTACTTACATTCAATCTGACTGTTTTTAGCTTCATGGAATGTTCCTCAAAAACAGAGGAGTTGATGTGGTGCTTCTAGAAAAAGGGAGATAATGTCATTTCCTGAGGAACATCGGATGTGTTCAGATGGAGAGCAAATGAAACAGTCAGCCCTCAGCAGTGGCATCAAGATCCCTTGTTGGATCGAGAAGGGACAATGCAGTTTGCTGCAACACTGAAAGTTTCTGAGTTATCTGAGCATAAACTGGAATGTAAAGACAGCAGGCAGAAGGAAAAAAAAAATTAAGACATTTTTATTGCTAGTCACTTTTCATTTTTGCAGCTTAAAGACCTTATTTTGGAGCTCACTAGAAGAAAACATCTAAGTGGATCCCCTTCAAAGTTGTGGCCAGTTCAAGGTTCCTGGCAGATCTCTCCCTTCAGCACTCTGCATGTTTTATTAGTTTGTGAGAGCATGTGAAGGAGGAGCTGTCTACACAACAACATGAAAAAGACAAGTTAGAGAGAATTTAGGGTGTCAATTCCCCATGCATCAAAGCACTAAGGCGTGATTAACATAGAACGAAGGTTTGCAGCTCACCAACAACACAGGCATAGGCACAGGCTGCTCTGCTACAGTGAGCAGCCAGGAACATGCCCCATATTCAATTTGTTTTGCTGACAGGAGGCTTCAGCCTCTCTTCTCCATAAATGTTTCTGCAATAGCCTACAACACTGGAGAACCAGGAATATCTCTATTAATTTCTCCATCCAATAACTTCTCCAGGGAAAAAACAGATTCACCAAAAACATTCAATCTGGGGTCTGAGCCACTGAATGAGCTCTCCAGACAGAAGCAGAACTATTTTTCTTAATTATCATATATGAGACTTGGCTTTAATATTAAATCATGTTTTCCTTGAAGAGAGAAGCATAGCTTTCTATTAATTGTGACCATAAAACAAAAGCAAAGAAAGTGGGAATGGATTCACATACAAACATGTAGAAATAAAAGTGCTAAATTACACTTTATTGTGTTAGCTATGTACAGTGCAGTTCTTATAACTATGATATATTGAATTAATACAAATTTTCACAGGCTTGAATGAATTCTGTGCTGAATCAGGATGCACTTTTCTATTTTCTAGAAGTAACAGAGTTGTTGGGCTCTTCATCAGGAAGGCAATTAATACTCCCCTGGTTGTTGTACATAATTAAGAGATATGTCATATATAAACAAATTAATTTTATTGACATAAGGATAATTTTATTCCATGTTGTCTCTATATCATGGCTTGAAAATAGATTGAGATAATAACAACATTTTTAAAAAATCTCTTACATACCTCCATGGGCAATCACCGCTTAAGCCCATTTGCTTTTGGCAGGGGGAGGAGATACAAATACTGTTTATCAAACATCATGGTTCAAGGCTATTGGTCTTCACACTGGACTTCAAAGTTCAGAATATCCATTTGTCTCAGTGACAGTAAATATTCTTAGAATAGATTCAAATCATCATGAGGTCTGATAAAAGTTACTTTGGTTCAATTATGAGCTGGAATTCAAGAGTGAGACGGGAATGAAGTTAGTCAAGACTAAATCCCTTCAATTGTCAGGTTACGCTTCTTTCGTTAACATCTTTAATATATCAGGTAGGATATTTACATTCTTCTTTACAGAATAGAAGCTATTGAATATTTAAAAGATCTGTGTTTGCACCTTACTAAAAATCTATATTAGATAAATAAAGCATAATCATCTATTCCCTGTGCCAAACCTTGACTTTATGATTATGACATAAAGAGATATTGTACAGGGAAAATAATAGTGTCTTGGTTATACTCCTGGTTCTGTAGTAACATTTCCTAAAGGTAAAATTGATAGCATTTAATTTTAAGAACAAAAGACAGATTAATCATTGTTTGAATAGGACATCAGCTCATTTGAAATTCTCACCACAGCTGCTCAGTCTTTTTAAATCAGCCCTTGATTTTTTGAAACATTTGTTATTCCCTCCAACCTAGCCACTATTCAAAAAAAAAGTTGCTTTTAATAATAACAATAATTTCAACATAGTCCCTTAATGTCTTGTTTCCTTTTGAACATAAAACAAAATCACAGCAAAAATTAATATAATGTGTTGGGTTTGCCTTATTTGGATAACATTCCTATTAATACAGAGAGAAATAAATGACTAAATATACCATTTTGATATTCAGTTAATCAAAAAAAAATATTTTTAGTCACTAGCTCACTTGGTTTTGTTCATACAGAATATTAAGTTGGTTTAAGGGAGCAAACCTTTATCTACAAGCAATTGGTAGGAACCAGCTTATGTCCACATTGTCCAGACCACTGTACTGTCCTCTTGTCATGGATCGCATATAGCCATGATGTCCATCAGGTAGAACAAATAATTGCACAGCTCTCCTGTGACTTTTAGCACCTTCATGACTACAAGACCCTCTGATACAGACCGCATGATACCGCTTTACTCATGTAGAGTAGACCAGCACACCAGAAACACTTTCTCACGTTCCTCAGGCTTACATTTTTCCTGTACCTCACTAATTGCGATGAGGTCTTCAGTTTTTGTCAGTACTTCTTCAAAAAGTCTTATTCTTTCAAGACCCTCTAGGCCTTTCATGTCATTCTCCTCATCTCAGTTCTCACAGGTCTTCTAGTAACAAAAATACGATTCACCTCTCTAAACTTTAGATATCCAAAAGTTCAGATGTCTCAACTGGTCACCCTTGAGTCACTCCATGCTTGAAGAAACAGAGACAAATGTTGACATATCTGCTCTTAAAACAGGAAGTTTATTTTAATGGGGTCTATTAACTTTTATATGTGTAAAGTTATGCAGTATGGATACTACTCACAAGGCCTATATTTGACCATATCCAGCCCTTCACCCTTTTTGTGCTCCGTGTTTGCAATTCTTGTACAATGAGGCTATAAATCCACTATAGGGAGAGTTAGGTGCCAAAACATTTACTTCAGTTAGCTGTATTATGTTTTATGATTTTTTTTTTTTTTTTTGTATTGCAAGAATCTGTGGTCAGTTACTATCTACCCTCTCAGTGTCACTCTTTATCATACATGCCCCTAAAGAGTCTTCTTTACTTGTCTCTTTTCCATCTACAAGAGTCCATTCTCACATAGGCATTAAATACTGGAAGAATTAATTCTACTGCACCAGCAGGAAATGGAGGACATTTTAGCAGGGGATGTTTCTCAGCATCTCATGTTTTTGATCATGGCCACAGGCCCAAGCTGTTCCCCTTTCCTTTTTCCTCAGGCCTGGAGGAGTAGCTCTCACAAAAGGGAGTGCACCATGGCATGAAAGTGGAAGGACCATCAATGCGCCCAGATAATGCATCCTACTCTCAGTCACCAGGGATGTGACACAGGAGAGAAGTGCTGTGACTAAGCAGATCATGCAAGTCCTATCGCTATGACCCTTGTGCATAGCTTGTGAGGTATCACAGAAGTGGGATGGGTGATTCTGAGTGTCTCAGCCTCTTGGTGCTGTGCTTTTACAGTGCTCATCTCCTGTCCATTAAAGGCCGCACCGCCCTGTAATGTGATCTCTGTCCCTTGGAGAAGCATTATCAACCCCTTTTCATGGCCTACTGAAGTATTGCTGGAGGACTGTCTCAGGTAATTTGTGCACTGTCTGCAAGGTATACCTGTAGAAGGAGTTAGTCTCTTTCACAACCACCTTTTTCCTGCCAGCAGATCTACTTGCATTGTTCAAGCAGAAACTGAGATCAAACTA
Source organism: Stictonetta naevosa (assembly GCA_011074415.1). NCBI lineage: Eukaryota > Metazoa > Chordata > Aves > Anseriformes > Anatidae > Stictonetta > Stictonetta naevosa. Next base: position 16,416,793 of record CM021697.1, on the reverse strand, counting down.
ACAAGTCTATGGTGTGGTCAGCCAGGACTAGAGCCCTGCAGAGAAACAGAAAGAAAAACAATATGACATAGAGAATGAGCCAACCTTGTTTCAAAATGCTACACAAAGAGCAAATCAAATAGACTCGCAGATACATGACCTTTAAGGACAGTATCAGCATGTGACACAAAGACCCATCTCCTAAGGTCAAAAAGGCACTAACCTCTCTGGTGCCCTCACGAGCTCTCTGGTTCCTCCTAGGGAGATGAGCACCCAGCAGGGAGCACTTCTGCATAGTTCCATTTACACCTTAAGTTTGCCCACCTTCTAACCTGTTTTTACTCCTTTTATCATCCTCAAGTTCTCAGGATCAGAATAGCAGGCAGAAAATGATGCTAACCACCGTCACTCTTAACTGTGCAAAGAGTATGAGGACCACACAAAAAACACAGATCTATGAGCTGATTAAAACCCTGTAAGAGGCCATTTGATATTTTTTTCTAGTAAGGTTACTCTCCCTAGGTGGACAATGATTTATCTTTGTGTTTAGATAAGAGGAGTTTCTCCTACAGTTCCCAAGAATTAAATGTTAAAATGGCTGTGTGGCAGAGGGCCACATCTGCCCTCTGCTAGATGTGGCCAAACAAGAACATTTAATCAGCTGCATCAGAGCCAGTTACTGTCAAATACTTCTGATGTAGAGTCCTACACATGGAAACAGAAATCAAGTAGCTGAATGGCCCCTACAGCCCTTTTGCACTGAGGTTACTAGTTTAAAGCCAGTTTCAGTCAAGAATAATTGAACTCAGTTCAAATTAGATTGTTGCTCCTCAGCTCTGTGAAATGAGGTAGATGACCACAGTCCATTTCTCATTAGCCTAACAGTCGGCTTTACTAAAACCACCTGCACAATTGAAACTAATTGGTGCCCTCAATACCAGTATCAACAGAGAGGATATAATTAAATGATAATGGATTATGAGCTATATCCTGTCCCCTAAATGCACTGTATCTTTAGACACTGGCTGTGAGCGAGCTTGCATAGCTAGAGCTTGGAGTAAGGCTGCATTTACACCAGTGGGCTGCCAGTCAAGATCCATTCACAAGCAGAACCATAGCTTATGCACAAATGTACTTTAATAAGGATTTAGCTATTCAGCTAGAATCTAGGCAAGCCTAGAGCAATGGAAACCACATACTTCTCTATTTGAATTGAAGAGATTGAAGTGATACAGGCCTAGAGCTATCAAAAGGCCATCAGACACAAACCTTGTGAGGGACTTCTAAACTCCCTCTCCTCAAGGGATTCATGCAAAGTCAGTGCAGCGATAAAAACTTAATGGCATTGACTCGTAGAGCAGCCTGAGAACACACAGATACAATGCTGTTGCTGGTAAGGGCAACCTCTGATCAAGAACCAGGCTGCTGTCACGTTTGTGGTCTTCCTCCAAAAAGAGTTCTCTTGGAAGATTTTTGGATTCCTGCCACTCCCTCTTCCCTTGAGTTACCACAACCACATCCTAACCTTGCTACTGCCAGCCCTGCTGATGGTGCTGCCAGCATCCAGAATGCAGAGCAAACCTTTCAGCAACCAAAATGAGCAGCTTTCTTTTGATTAGTTTCTTCAGACAGCTGTCTCTTTCATAAAGGCAACCCAGCACAAACAATGTGGCGTATAGAGATGTCACTTCAGTGTGGCTCCACTGTTCCTTAATAAGCAGTGTGTATATCATTCAAGGGCTGGATCTTAAGGAATGGTTTTGCAGACCCATTGAAGAATATTACTGTTGGCTTTTTCAAATATTTGCAAATCTATGACTCTATTACTCTTTTTAATATGGCAGTTTGTACTGTGGGTTTCTACAGGGTACTTTTTTTTAAGGACTGCAAAATGTTTACCAGACACCAACGAACCAAACTTCATACCACAGCTAGGAGGAAGAGAAGTAAAACTTTTCTGCTTGCATAGCTATTTTCCCCCTCTCTGGGCCAGTCTGAAGTTTAAATCATCAACTCCAGAGCTGAGACTGAATCCCAGGCATCCTCCCATGCACTCTAACAAATATTAAACACTTACTGTAGCTGTATTTGTTGCCTCAGAGGGGTCGGTGCTCTGGCACAGCAGAGAGAATAATTTACTGTATTGTCCAGCCTAGAAATATGACACTTCAAAGCATACTAGCTTGTGCTTCTTCAGATTTTCCTGTGTTCGTTCAGTGGGTAATTGCTTCTTACTGACTACCACAGGTTAATAACATGAAATATATCTAACACAGCTGGTGTGATAATCAGCCAATGCATTAACATGCACAAGCCACACCACAGATTTTTCTAAAAATTGTAGAAAATGTAAAAAGCAGCTTCTGATACCAGATAAGAACAATACAAGACGATGCTTGCTCTCAGAGCTTTGGTTTCAGATGCATCAGACCTGCAGCCCTCTCTGGGATGCACATGAAGGTCAGATTTCTCTGAAGCAGTTAGAGTGCACACCTGCTCCTGGTGTCACTCTTACAATCAAATTTTCGTATTACTCTTTCAGAAAACTGAGCTGCTTTGAAAGAGTCCAGGCTTGGATGTGGATGATGAATTGATTTTAAGCCCATGCCCTTTGTTTGGAGCAGGGAAGGGAACAAAGATTTTGAGAAGAAGCCAAAGGTCAACTGCAAATTGTTTTTCCTTAAAAAATAAAATAAATAATAATAATTAAAAAAAAAGTCTGCACTTCTGAAGAGATGATAAGTATTCTTACATTTTCCCTCAGATCCACTCCCTGGATATACCTGCACAGAGAAGTTGTTATAGCAGTGGGGTTTCTAAATCATAAATTGGCTCCTAATTATCATCTACTTAAGACATTTAGAGTATGAAAAAATGTCTGTGCTTAGACATGAAAAATCCCCCTTCATCGCCCTCCATGAATTAAAACTGAATGAGTCCACAAATGAATGCTCATCCACCTTTACTTCCTTAGACCTTAACGTGGTTTCCTTTCGAGCTGACAGATTCCTTCACCTGTAGTGAATGTAGGTGATATCCTCTTGGGGACTTGTTTAGGTGTTAATAAAGAGGCAAACAACAGTGTCAGCAATGCAAGTACGAGTCAGAGATGGCAATGCTCCTGCTATTTGAAATTTTGCATAAGAAACAACTGCTGATTTATTTTCTCAGGGGTCATCAAAGCCAGAATCTGCAGGCAATAATGACTTTCTTACAGCTCTCTGTTCATTTCCTGCAACAAAACAGAAAAATAATGAAATAATATTCTAGATCTACTGTTCACTTCTTTCTTGAACTGCTTTATGGAATAAAACACTCACAAAGATCTAAGAAATTATTGCCAGACTATTTTGCCTACAATCTACAGATGTGTGACTTCAATCTAATAAAATCAGAATGGATATGAGGATAAGTTAAACTTAGTAATATTTAAATTTTAAAAAATACTACTGGAATGACAAGCACATTTTTACTAGGAATAGCTGTATTTTGACAAGACTGCTACATTCTTGTTTGCATCTCACAATAACACATTGACAGAAATTGTTATCTAAAGCTAAGCCTTGGAGGACTGATTAAGAGAAATACATTTAATTTAAATGTATCATTATTTGGGATCCTGCTAGGAGTTCACACTTTGCTTTTCAACTGTATTTGCAGCCTTTGTGAACTTAACCAAAGAACACAAGCTTTCTGTGAATTTTCCCCCAGCCACCTGATACTTGTATTTAATGAATCTATATATGGTATTATTCAAGTCTATTCTTCACTTTGATTAAAATCCTTGTTTAAGAAAATTGCACTGAAGTCTAATTGTGCTTTTTAAAAGCACAATGTTTTCTTTAAGACAATGTACCAAAAAAAAAAAAAAAAAAAAAAAAAATTTTTCAATTTAAAGAGCATGCAGTAAAATCATTAGAAGATAAAGTCATGTGTCTTTAGAATATGTGGTAATAAATAAATTAAATCACACAGAACAAATAACACCAGATGTTACACAGATAAATATAGCTACCTTGATACAGAAAGGATAAACTATCTCAACCTAAAATAAATAAAAAAAGAAAACAATACAAGGCAATGAAATGTCTTAGTCTGAAAAGCCTTATGTTTCCCATTTATTTTATGCTGAGTCCATATATTTTTCTCTTATGCTTTTCCCTCTATGCACTCAGTGCATACTAAACATGAATTGTATCATGATGCATTTAAACTTGGTGGTGCCTGAACTTACCTGTGTTCTTTGGAGATAGGGATTATATTCAGTTTTGGAAAAATCTTTCTTCTTTCCCTTTTCCCCCATTAGCATCTAAAATGACATTTGTGAGTTTGCTCTTCCTCCCTTCCCATCCCCCCCCTCCTTTTATTGACCATTCTAACAGTAAAAGGAAGAAAGCTGAAAGATAATTAGATTTCTAGCCTGTATGAGTAATTTTAGGAGCTTTCAAGTCTGACTCTAGGATATACTTAATATCAATCTTAGCTTTGTTCATTCAGTATAAAAGACTGTGTATTATCAGACAGGATGGTTCAACTTCACAGGGTTATGGAAAGGCAAGGAGGTAATACTCAGGGCTTAATTATATCAGCCTTAATTTGAGCTCCATCATCATAAATCTGTGTAGGTCAACATGTTTAAAGTTGACAGAACTGATCTTTCAATAAGCAAAATAAATGAATTGTTTAATAAGATGCCAGTTAGCTGAAACTGATAGAAACACACCCACCCATTTACACCAGGAAATGTAAACCTCAGCAACAACAACAAGAAAGAGAGAAAGAAAGAGAGAAAGAGAGAGAGAAAGAGAGAGAGAAAGAAAGAAAGGAAGGAAGGAAGGAAGGAAGGAAGGAAGGAAGGAAGGAAGGAAG
>CM021697.1:16367542-16403340 GCA_011074415.1 Stictonetta naevosa | reverse complement strand
TAAAATAAAATAAAATAAAATAAAATTTTAGGTAGGGTAGCAAAGCAGGGAAAGTAGTGTGCTATATAATTCTTGCAACTCATTAAACTCTTATTAAATATTATTTCTTATTAAAATATGTTATTTTTCAACACTGCATTTTTCTAATTGACCAGCAGGATATAGTGCCATGTTTGAATAAATGAAAATAATAATAATAATAATAATAATAATAAAACACTAAATCTGAATCAAAATTACAACTCTACACAAAGATGTGCATTCCATTACTTTTCATTGAAGATCATAATTTTTTTCCTCTCTTTTGTTTTATCAGGAACATCTTCGTATGGGTATTTCACTACCTTAAAGTGGCTCTAGAACTGCCACTACGTACAGAATACACAAATATAACTTGAACAATGGCTTGCAAATAAGTTCAGGGATAAAGAGTGTCCTTAACCATGGCAGGAGGGTTGGAATTTAAGGTGCCTTCCAGCTCAAGCCATTCTATGATTCCATGAAAAGTTCAGGATACTATTCTGCATAATATATAACTCAAAATAAAGGGTCTAGTTTAGCAGCCAGGACAAATTCTAGTCTAGATACACCAGTGTAATCATAACAATATGCTTTCTTCAAATGTCTAAATGCATTAAAAAGAGTAGAATTTTGCCCTGATGCTCTACTTATTCCTGTGTTTCTACCTTCAACTGCATATTCTAGTCTTTCTCTCTGCTTCAGCTGTATCTGGTATGCAGTTGGGTAGGGGGATCATTAGATATTTTTCGAGTGAAAGAGTGCCTAAGACCAATGAAGCTGTAAGGACAACAAAAATAGGACAGAAAACCATATTGGCTTCCTGTGATAAATAGTTGTTTTATGTATGCCCACTATAGATGTAATTACAGTGCATTAGTACACATTACTTTGATTTCTCTGAGAAGTTTTGTGCCTGATTAAAAAAAAAAAAAAACTAAAAAATAAATATTGCACTGCGTCTAAGCAAACTTTTTGCCCAACTCACTTTGTTTTCAAAAACAAAAATGGCTACTGATTTTCTCCTCCATAATAATATCATATTTCTTATCAATCCCTCTTTATTCTTTTCCACTAAATCTAGTTTTAAAAATACATCATTTTAACAACGTTATTCTTCATGGAAATATCTGCTTATGTTATGCCTTGCGGAACATATCATGACATGGCTTTACCTCGGGACTTTTCATCTCGTTATTTCTACACCTCAGTATTTATATTGTGGATGTCATGGTAGTCTGAAGGGCTGTCAACAGGAATGAAACATAACAGTACCAGAGGTTTCAAGCCCTGTATCATGTCCTCAATTAAATGAAGTATCTTGAAACTTTGACGTGTCCTTTTGTAAGGTTTCAACAACAAGCAGTGTATCCTTTTTCATCCCTCTCTCTACCTTCTCATGTAGTAAGAGACACTGTGATGATTTCTTCACATCTCTGTATTATAATACTTTTTTTTTTTTTTTTTTTTTTGCTGTGAGGGACTATTAACTACATTTTATAATAATCTTTTCCTAAGCACCATTAACATAATTAACAGCCTGTTAACCAAGGCATTAGACCTTAAGCATCAAACAATAAATTGTAAGTCCACAGCTAGCAGGACACCCTTTCAAGACAAGCACTGCTGAAGAATACAACAGCCAGAACTGAAAATCTGTTTGTTCAGTGGTGGAGAACATCCAGTGCCCATTAGAGAAGAACAAACATCTGAGTTAAATTGCTCTAAAAATGTACTTAAATAAATACCATGCTAAGGAGCTGCACTTCCACCAGTTAGAGCTCCATCAAAATTGGTTAATTATTCTTTTAAAGATTACTTCCTTAAAGGACATCACTTTGCTACAATAGCTATCTACTGGGTCATTAACTACCCTTCAGCAACAATTCTTTGATATTATGGTGAACTATTCAGAGAAATTTTAAGCAGAGAAAAAAGATTTTGCTGTACATTAGGAAGCAGGTTAGGCAAAAGCTATCATGTCCATCCATCTTTAGATATCTTCTTCGGAGTAAATCATTTGCTAATTGCTAGTATCCTACAAGTTTCCTTAACGTTGTTATAGTGAGTGCAATTACAGCCAGGGGCTGTAATTCTCATGCTGCATTTGCCATGCAAGTCTTCAGTTTATGAATTTTAATTTCCTCTTCTCCCCATTTTAAAACACCGCCACCCTGCCATAACACAAAGGCATTAAAGGAACATAGCTCAAGAGTCTTTTTCATATACTGCAAATAAGAAAAGTGTCTTTTCTTATTTGTCTGGGGAACGAAGTGCTGTTAGACCAAATGAACTCACATCGTGTGACATACCTCACTCAGCCTTTGCCACAGAAGCTATCACAACAAAAGTTGCAGTGGCCTACTTAAGAAATCAGTACAGAAACAAGCAGCACAATGCCACCATGATGGGAACATTAATAAACTGTCGACCACTTAGACCATTTTAGAAAAGTCTAGGGGCTGTGTGGCTGCCAAAATGATTGTCACTATGTTGTTACAATGAGCTAGAGCAAGACAAACAATCAATACAGCTTTGTAAACTTCAGATGAAGAACTGCACTTTTCTTCCTGAGCTTTCCAGTAGACTCAGATCCTAACACTTATCCTGCAAGACAATTTGAAGAAATTATATGTATCAAAAAATACATAATTTGCCCTTAACCATTCTTTATTTTCCCAGTCATTAAAGCAATCAATTCCTGTGTCAATCCAAAAACGCGCTGTTCTACATGGAAACTTTTTCTGTTCCTCTCCTGAGCTGTCATGTTTCTCTGTTGTTGCCTTTCACTTCTCTAGCCTGGTTAAGCAGTAAGCAAGCAAGTAAAATTACTAGATTTGTGAGGGCTTGTTTGTTTGTTTTTTGCAGTCACTCATTGTATGAGCAACTGAAGGATGAATGCAGAGAACACCAACAAAATAAAGTAGAAAAACAGAAAATGTTTCTTTGCTCTTTTAGTTGCTGAATTTTCTTTGGCAGTCACATGCTTGGTAACTGAATGCCATTATTGTGATAAAAGCGTTAAAAGGAACAAGACCTTTTGATTCTAATGTCAGCTCAGGCTCCCTTACCCATGTCTGGCACTTTCACTGCTACTCTCATGAGCTACTTGCTCATCCACTTTTCTTCCAGAGTCTTTCACCCTTTCTTCATTGCTTGATATGGAAAAAAGTTTAGCTTGAAGCCTGCAAGGGCTTCCTGAAGACTCACTTCTGTAACTGTCACAGACTCTGCAGGTATGACAGAACCTAGCACAGCTGAGCAAACTCCTGATCACATCCCCCAACACCATCATGACAGCAGACTTAATACATCCATGAAGTAAGAGCGTCAACCCAGGAAGCACAGACAGAAAAGACACTGTAATTTACTCAGAAAAGACACTGTAATTTACCTCAGATTTGTTCTCCAGTATTAGAAAACCACAGGAGAGTTACAGATGAGCAGAAAACATGCTGTTCTGAGCCATCTCTTTTCAGAGGGTGTCAGAGCACAGCAAGGTTCCCAACGCACTGCAGAGCAAGCACCATAGCACATGACTAGGACAATGGATTTGCTAACATCTTTAAGGAAATCTTGTAGATCCTGGCTTTACAGGCTCCCTGAAGGCTGCAAGCTCATATAAAGCTGCATCTTTGTGAGTTAAGCTTCCAGTGTCTTCCTGTTCTTAACAAGCAATGAGAGATTTTAATACTTAAAAGGATTCAAAGAAATAAAATGGCCCTCCCCTAGTTCCATGTTTCTTAATCTGAAAATCTCCATCATTTACTACACTTTCAGAAATCCTTCTTCAGGATAGGAATGGAGGAAGGGAAGTTAATAAATATTATGTAAGAACAGGTGATTTTTCCACTCAGACATCCTGACACTGGGTACTGAAACCTCTAGGGGCTGGACCTACTCTCAAGTTTGCTCACATGGACAATACTCGGTTCAACACAAGATGTGATAATGAGGGGATGTGAGGCACATCTCCTGAGGCACAAGGTTATGGAGCAGAAAAGCTTTAAGGGAAAAATTAGGATGAAACTTATGTTTTGCATTTAGCTGGGTCTTTTTTTTAAAATAAAATAAAATAAAATCTTTCTCTCTATCTTCCTTATATGCAATTGTGTTATAATTAACACAAGGTCCATTCCATCTCTCTGGATAAAAGCCAAAGAGATTATTTAGCCTATATTTTTAGCATAACATAATGGTTACACAGTTCTACAATATCTGCCTTGTAATTAACTGCAAAAGCACTAATTTTTTCAAAGACATTCATCACGAATATTATTGTTTCACAAATCCACCCATCTTCCCTGAAGACAAAAAAATTGATCTAACAGGGAAAAGAATTTGAACAAAAACCAGAGTTCATGCACACAGGAGAAATCACTAAGGAAACCGAATTTAGGATCACTGTGTTGTGAATAGCTCTTTAATACATGCTATGGAATGAAATAAATATATCAACTAGTTTGTTAATACTTGTTGCACAGGTAAATACAACATGTCTTTAAAAATCTTTACTGAGGACAAAATATGATTTGCTATTAACACTCAGCAAATCTGTCTGTTCAAGCAGCATTATAATTCTCACACATCTTGAGCTACACCAATCTGTCAAAGTGTTCTATAAATCATTATCTCTTGATCATGATACTATGGTTAGAACTCCCATTTTACTGACATTATCAGTGGCTGGGATCAGGGTCAGATCCAGAGCAGAAAACTCTTGCGGAAAACAATTCCCAGCTGAACCGGGTAATGTACAAAGACAGTGAGAGGCGTTAATGATCAAAACCAACACCCTGAGCTGCAATGCAAGAGGCAGCAAGTCATTTGGGGTCTGATAAGTGAAGAGAAAATGCTGACTGTGCCAAAGAACAAAATTTCCAGGCAGTTCCCCAGAAGCCATGTGCTGCTCCTATAGCCCTGTACAACTCTCCTTTCGGCAGAAGACTAGACAAGTGATACCACCTTTGCTGCAGAGGGTAAACAAAGGCATTATCTGCAGTGAGGAGCAGGCAGGGTGTAATCTTTCTCCTTGTCCTGCATGCAGATCCCAGAGCAAAGCCTGGCAGCTGCACTGATCTGGGACATACACTACTCTGGCATCACCATGGATCACCCCAAACTCTCCAGAAAGTCCTGGAAAAAGGGGTTCACCATGTGCATGGGAATTGATGGTGTTATGTTAAAATTCATCTCTATCCTTTTTTTTTTTTCTTTTTAAAAAAAGATTTTCCCTTGATCTCCTTTATAGTGGTACAGTTCAGGTATCAGAAGGCAAACTGTAGAATTCAATTTTCAAATGCTGTAACATATCGTGACAGCGGGGTGCCTAACTCAGGTCTTGGAGCATTTGGGTGTGCACATGGTAGATGACAGGCCAGTGGCTTGGAGTTTGCCACCGGGAAATCTGTGCTGGTATCACTGAAACAGAAAACTCACTTGTGTGGAGGCAGTGCTAGGGTGCTGTTAGAAGAAGCCAGGGGCTCTGACAGACCGGTAAGTGTGGCTGAGGGCATTATCAGCCCATCTGTCCACCCCACTCTTCCCTCCAAAGTCTCCATATCAGGGGCATCAGAGGCAGACGTACCTGCTGCCGTAGGAAATGGCAGTCTTGGCTCATCAATGCCACAGGCCACAAAACCACCCGATGTGGTGATGGAGCAGAGCACTGCAGCTTCTGCTACCCTCCTCCGGGGCAGAGAGGGGCAGAGGGGACAGCTGAGGGTGGTAACACCTTGGATCACAGCTGCTCGGCCTGACAGAGCCCATCTGTCAGGACCCGAAGTGAGAAAGCAAGATGGATTACACAGGAGCTGTGGTTGTATTAAGGGGAGATGTAAAGGCAGGCTTTCCTGGGAAAAAAAAAAAAAAAAAAAAGAAAAGAAAAAGTAATTAACTCAGTTACTGTGCTCGGTGTTTGTGCACTGTATCTGTAGCGGCACATTCAATTAAAATCAAATAATAGAAAATAAATCTCAGCTGGAGCACTGCCTGGATAAGTGCCCAACCAGGAAGTAGAGTTGTATTGTCTGAGCAATTTATGTTTATGAGCAATTCATGAAACAGATTTTCTGTTGATTCTGCACTTTTCACTGATAATTACAGAACATTTTGGGGGTGAGGAGCTACCACTCTAATTGAAACAAATTTTCCCCTCCAAATAAACAAAGGTAAAAATAAGCCTGCATCTTATCATTTTTTTTAAGGGGAGAAGACTGTTTAAAAATTCATTGTCTGTTTCTCATCTATTTGAGGCTTCTCTACAGTCTTTTGGTATTATAAATGAGATTTAAAGGATACAAATATTAAATCTAGACATACTTTGAAGCTCCTACCCAAGCCAGAATGGACTAAAGGGACTCTTGACTATAACATGGATTTGACTATCAGTACACAGTTTTAAACAGTAGTGGTCAATGTGGCGTGGAGCCTGGCACATGCTTTCTTGTTTTTCTACAAGATTTTTACATAACCTGGGCAAGCCACATAACTACAGAGGAGAAAAAAATAAAAATAAAAATAAAAATAAAAAATATATTTAAAAAAATGGGAAATATAGACCCCTCCTTACCTTAGCAGGATACTGAGAGAAGGAAACACAGAGAGTGGTCACATCTTTATATATGGTTACATCTACAGCAGTAAATTAAAAAAGGCCAAGACACACAGGGGTAGCTTTCTCCACTGGTGGCCTGGGCATGGCAATCCTCTTTTATTGGAGAAGGAGAGCAGGATAGCTTCTGGCTGGGCACATACCATACAGTGCCAGTTGGCCTCAAGACTGGAGTCCTGCCCCCACCTTCCTTATTTACTAGTATCAATACAGCCTGTAAAAGTCTCAGATAAAGGGCCATAGCTGCTGGATATACACTATAAAACTTGACTAATGGTAAGACTCAAGCATGTACTGTTGTGTGTCAATTTGACCTGCAATTAGATCCACACAGACAGTTTCTTGGCTGAAGTCTTCAGGACAAGAACAATGTTCAGCAAGTACAGCAGTCTGTGCAGGGTCTGACTCTGTTGATGCATGCTCTTAAAATGATTTTCGGTAAAGTCTATCCTCAGGGTTGATAACCCCAAGCTCAACAGCATGCCCTCTATCTCACTAGCAATGTATGTACTGCTGAGAGGACCTCTCCTATCTGTATGTTGGTGTGAGTCAGGCAAGCCAGATTACTGAGAGATTCAGCAGTGCTGCCATCCAAACATACTGGGATGGGAAAGCACTTTCCAGAAAACACCTATGGAACAGATCTGTGGAAGAACTTTTGGTGAAAGATATGATTGTGTAATAAAGCACTCCCCAAAGAGAAGAAGAGCAAAACTGATTTTAAAAATTCCACGTGGAAAATTTTGGCCTACTTAAATCAAAGCACTTGCAGGAATGTTTCCATCTGTAGAATTTACAAAAATAGTCTACTTACTCCTTTTTGATATAGCTGATACATTTCATTTTGAGAAATCAAGAGCATTCTCCTTCACTGCTCTTGATATTGTGTTTTATTGCACAGCCTTTCAGAAATGGCAGGCTGGGAGTTGCCAGAAAACTGACTGACTGTCCTTTCAGTGATGGGTGTTCTATCACTGGAGGTGTTCAAAGTTGGGTTTGATGGGGATTTGATCAACCTGATGTACTGAAAGATGCCTCTGACCATAGCAGGGATGTGTGACTAGATCACAGAATCACAGAATAGTCTAAGTTGGAAGAAACCTCCAAGATCACTGAGTCCAACCTCTGGATCTAGATGATCTTTAAGGATCCTTTCCAACCCAAACCATTCTACTATTCTATAATTCCTGTGTGTTTTAGGTAGGATCAACTATAAATACAGCATCTCTGGCAGAGCTTTTTCTAATCTAGTCTCACAAGACTGTTTTACAAGACTTTTATTGTTCTTACCAGATTAAAAGTTATTCCTAATATCTGACATAAAGTTATCTCGTACATAAGATTTTGGAAATTTATACAAAAATGCCATAGGTCTTTCATCACCACCTGAATATGTCTAGTAAAGTAGGACAAATAACATCAAATCAAAGTGTTTGGTCCATGCTGAAACAACACGCACATATGTTATAAAAACTAACATTATGTCATTTTGATATTTCCAAAAATATTTTTACAAGCAGAATCAGAGGCAGATGTTCGTTACAGTTTGACACTAACAGATAATCAGAATTTCCTGCAGACTGGCCATCCTCACCTCTAGATCTTCGTTGTCTCTTCAAAATTCAGTATGCAGGACTACCTCAGTACATGTCTGCCAGTGTGGCCGAAGGCCATAGGGTGTTTCTTCAACTTTGTTTCTGAGCTGAAAACAGCCTTGGGTGCACCCTGAAACCTGGCACAGATTGAGCAGGGAAATGAGATCAGGAGGGACAGCAAGAAAGGAATGCTACAGAAAATTGCTGAAATATTTCTTAAATCATGAAGACCTTGCTAAAAGGGCAATAAGAACAGCAGGGAACTCTGCAAATAGACCTGAGTCTTGTTATGGGAAGATTTGCTATTTACATGCTTGCAATATAGGATATAGCTGCCTGTTCCTTTTTGAGTATCCCCTGGGAGTGCTACAGTTCCCTTACTAATGAAAATCAAGTGTTAAGTTAAATGACATAATAAATTCCAGACATTGATTTTTATGTAAGGATTCATCTTTATGCAAAGCATAATGTATCATCCTAAATGTCACTCATTCAGTAATACTGTTATAATGCTGTTCCTTGGTAATGGCCAGGAAGAAGTTGTCCAGGACATCCATCAACACTGTCACTATGTCATTTTTTTGTCTGCTATGAAACCTGCCTGTGAGAGATCTTGGATATTAGATGAGAAAAAAAAACTTGGAGGCAGTTGCTTCCAGAGCTGGTTCAGTTGTGTATGCTCCATTCCTCTGTTCCTCTGTATGCTCAGACACAATTCACCTCTAGCAATCAAGTAAAGGCAAATGAGGAGCTCTGGGGCCAGAATATTGTTTGTTTTGTAACTGGCACCTCTAAACAAGGCTGATGGAGCAGTGAATGCATCACCACTAACTCCCAGAGCTGCCTGATGAGGCATAAAGGGTTCACAATTAGGGTTTGCAATGAGGGGGACCCCTGAGCTTTCAAGAGGAGCAATACCCCTTTCCCAACTGCACCCCAGCTCAGCCTGGGCAGGGACTGAGCAGACACTGAGTGAAGAGTGCCATCTACTGAGCCACAGCCTCTCACTGCCCACTCCAACACAGCTTGCTCAGCCTGGGAGTCCCACTTGCTCCTGCCCACAGCCCCAGGCACCAGTGCCAGATGTGGGAGGTGGCATTTCCACTCTCCTCATTGCCTTAAATACAATGCAAGGAACAGAAGCCTGTAGAGATTCCACTAAAGTACACAAACAGAAATCAAATCCCCCTTTACTTTCTGCAATATAAAATAATTTCTTATTTATATAGCAAGAAAAATAACATGCAAACATACCTGTAGTGTTTGGATTATTCTGGGCATGATTAATTCAAAGATATAAACATCCTCATCTCTCAGGAGCACTGCAAAAAAAATCATCCTTCTTCATAAAGAACAAGAAATTGATCTATCCTCCTCTAAGACTAGAAAGCATTACATCTGCTGAGCAACGTCCCTATTCATCAGAACAGTAACCTGCTGCAACATTATCTGGGCCGCAATGGTGCTACAGTATTTTTTCATTTCATTATAATAAATTAGCTGCTTGGTTATTAACATGCTTCATGTTTAAGGGAGATAGTCACCAGCTTCTAAGGAATCAGAGCCAGTCCGTTATGTAAACTGTCCCAGAGTTTATTTAATTACTGCAGTGCCCAAGTGTTTAAATGAAACTTCCTCCTTCAGATATGCCCCATCAACACAGAGGAATCAATAAGGCTCATTTGAAGCAATTTACCCACTGTCGTCTATATCCCAGGCAGCACTTGCACTATTAGTTTATCATATGTCCCTGAAGTATTTGCCTGTCGAACTTTCTTGTTCCATGCTCATACAGATGAATGAACTCTGTCAAGACAATTTCAAACTGGTTTGCCTCTGTGGGAATTTCAGAGCTGGGGGTGGGATATGGGGATGATTATCTAGGTCCATGAGGGCCATGGAACAAGGACAGCATCCTTTCTGATTGTCACAGATGTGCTTTAGTTGCTACATCAGCCTTCACCCATATCACCCTAAATAAGAGAAAATGGCAATTTATTTTATCATGCCTACATGGTCCTTTGCTCATCCAAGGCAATGGCCTCCTCAGAGTCTTTGTGCCATGTGAATGAAATACAAAAAAATATATATATTCCCTGTTGCCTCACTGCCTCAAGCTGCAGTGAGAAATTTGGGAAATGCAGTCGTAAATGGTCTGGATATCAGTTTGTGTTTGTTAAGTCACTTCAGCCCCTTCCTTTATTTATCAATTGCAAAATATGTGGGAGATTAGATAGCTAAAATCATGTTTATCAGTGGTTTTAATCTGAAAGTAAGGGGCATCAGGTAATAAGAGAGACAAACTGGAATTTCTCAGCAGTCTGCTTGACTCACAGAGATAGGAGTGAAGGAGACATCTGTTCCCAAGTGACTATTTAAAAATTAACCTTTAAAGAGGGCATTTGCTAGATTGAGAAGAAATAAGAATTCATTACATATAAGGATGTAGCCCAGACTTGTTCCTATTCTCCTGGCAAGGCATCACTCCCTTAAAGAGGCTTCCTTTGACTTTCAGATGATTAGCTAGCATTCAGTAATACCAATGCATTCAAACATACATTTACTAACAAGAGTTGTCTCCTGTCTCCAATCCAGGCATCCCTGGCTGTCCTACAGCCTTAATGCAATCCCAGCTGAATGAAAAGCTCATCTGAATTTCAACAGCCTATGGCCACATCAAGGAACAAGCCATTTCAGGTTTTCAGGAATTTCTGAACAAGGAATCATGATACATCTGCATAATTATAAGACAGGAATATGTAAAATATGTTACTATTTTAAATGATGATTGCAACTCAGGCTGATGCACGTATTTGATATACAGTTTGATTGCCAAGACTTGCAACAATAAGATGGAATGGAGCAGAAAAGAAAATAGCTGTTCATTTCTAAAGCAATAAAACCAGGATAGAGGATTTGTTTCAGTACCACAGAGACACTACCAAGAAGGTCTCTCCCCATTGCAATAATGTATGCACCACAATTCGAGGGAGAAATGAATTTACTTGTTTCAGCTGTAGAATGCAGTGTGACACTTCTGCCCACACTGTTGTGTTCTTGTTTTGTGAGGAGAAAGGCCTTTTTGAAAGATCCCCCAAATTCAGCTAGAAGAAAATCCTGCGTTCATATTTGAAGCAAACATCTGCATCATTCAGTTAAGAGATTACAGTAATCTGATTTGTTGTCTTGTTAAATTTCAAATGATAAAGTCTACAGGCTTATTTTGGGATGCTTTTAATGTCTGTCATTTTTATTTTACAGTAAAAGTGTAGTTTTGCTTCTTGGACTCCTTTACAAAACCAAGTATGCAAAAGGTTGAATTTTAATTTTGACCAGAATGCACTTAGTCTTGCCAAGATATTGGTGCAAAAACATCCATCTGTTTTGGGGCAACAGCCTAGAAAATGGGAATTTTATATGGAGGAGAGCATCACACTTAGGTTATGATATTTCATTTGCTCTACAACAAGGAGGCATTTTCTAGGCAAAAATCTGGATCCCACTAAGTTGATGCAGTAGTAAGAAGACAACCTTTCCAGTTCTTGTGCTGAAACTGTGAAACCCAGCAATTCCCACCTGGCAGCTACAGGCAAGACAGACAAGGAAATCTAATTACTTTCTAGTAGAAGGTGTGCAGCGAAAGTTCTTGTATAGAACTTGTTCTGATGACAAAAGTAAATAAAAAAATAAAAGCAAATGAATAGGAAGCAAATGGAAGGTCCTCCCTGCAGGATACAAAATGCCCTTCCTCCACACAGTTCCCTGAGAGGTTAGGATGCTCAACAGCTCATGTTCTGGGGTTTTCCTACAGTTCGTGTGTGGAACATTTAAAAAGAAAAAAAGAAAGAAATATTTCCATGCTCATGGTATCAGCTAAGAACCTTTTGTGAGAATGAGATTCACTCTGATAAAAGCAATCACAAGGAACCCACTGTTCAACAGTCCCTATACACAGTGGGGTGGATTGAGAACAGAGTGCCAGCTTTCATATTAAATGTGGCAGATTTTCATTTCTCATGTCATATTTTTCTGGCTATTTATATAGGATCATTTTTATTTTTCCTGTGCTAGTGCCCTGATTTTTAATTTCTGTAATTCTCATTAGGGTGCATGCGAGTTGATACAGTCACATAATGATGTCAAGCATTTGCAAATAAATATTTATGGATTTCAAAAAACTAAATTATGCAAATGTAGTTCAATAAATTGTAAAAACATATACTATTATTCTCCACACTGCACTTTTTTCATTTTTTTAAAAAAAAAAAAAAAAAAAGAAAAAAAAGAATCTTTTTAACTAATATTATGAGCTTGACAGCACATAACACTTCCAATGGAACCATCACAGTTTAAGTACATGAGTACATGATACCATATGTATTCCAAGTATTTCTAAAATGGGCAGAATTTGCAATGAAAATCCATATCAAAATAGCTATGTGACCTGTGTAATAGCCAGTTTTCAGAGCTATATAGTAATCCCATCCAGAAAGCATCAAAATGTGCTGAGAGAGAGAGAGAGAGGCACCATTTCTGCACATTGCACTGAAAGAAAAGGACACGATACATGCATGTTCAAACATCATCTGCTCGCAGTCCTCATTAGTGGACCTGGTTGCCTGCAAGTTGCTTTGCAACGAGTTCCCTAAGAAGATCATTCAGTTTTCACAGGGCAAGAGGAATTTTAACCAGCAGGAATGTGAATGTTAAAAATAAGTGCATTTTAGGAAGAAACAAGTACTGTTTACAAAAAAAGTCTTCAGAACAGGTATGTAATGGTGATACCAGTTCATACCTAGACTGAATGAATTTGGGAAACATTCTGAGTAGATAATATATTTTTAATCAGAGAAACCAATACAACCATGACTACAAAAGGTGTTTTTGGGTAGAAATCTATGCACGCTGCCAATGCCCTTCAAAAGACATAGTCACGAGCATTTTTGTAACTCAGCTTTGTGTCTGACTTCAACCTTAAAGTAGGTCTGCTTTTCACAAGAGATCCAGACAGTCGGTTTTACCAGCTTCAGCACAGAAGCTGAGAATAGGCAAATTTACCTAGTTCTCTGGAAGATGCCCATTATAGATATCTTCTAAAAATTAATTCAATTTAAAAATAATAATAATAATAATAAATAAATCTTAGCTAATCAAAGTCGAGCTAATCAAAAGAATGTGACTCATATCTTCCTCTACATTGTGCTGGCACAAAACAGAGCTGGTGGAGGCAATGCTGTCCCTCTCCCAGTGCAATGCACTCATCTGGCAGCTGCAATGGACTCCGGCCACTCTGAATTCTGGCAAGGGATCAGGCAGAATGTGCCAGGCCTCAGCCCTTGCTCCTTTTTACAAGCCAGAAAGTGGCAATGAAAGTACCGCAGCAAGAGGCAGTTATGATTTTCTACAAGGCACAGATCCTACAGCCTCTCTCTCTTTCCTTGGTATACTGTAGCATTTGTCCTGGCAGAAGTAGAACGTCTCACATTGTCAGCCCATTTTGATGCAGCTTTTAAAAGGCATATTCCTGTATCTATAATAGATTTTTTTTAAAAAGGGCCTTCATAATCAGATAATCCTGGCACTCAATTATACAGCTGTATATAAAACACCTAAACGTTTAACAGTGGACTATGTGATCTTAGAGGTCTTTTCCAATCTAAATGATTCTATGATTCATATCCTCCAAGAAGTAATACTTTTTGGCATTAAATTAGGGTTGCTAAATTCCTGAAATTTCTCACTCTGTGTTGGAAGAGAAATGTGGTATTTGCTGCAAAATGGATACTTACAACAAATCTTTGATCAACTATGGAGTAAGTGCATTGGCAAAATTCCTTTACCTGTTGGTTTTACGTGTTTTACCTTTAGTTGGCTGGCTTTTAATCACAGTTAAATTTTACAGTAGAGTTTCTTCCCCGCCCTCCTGATATTTAACCACTCGTTATTATATCCATCAGTCTTGAACTGGAGAATTTTAAAAGTTGGTGTTCATCTGATCAACCTCAATGTCTGCTGAGGTGGCAAGCCTGAAGAGCTAGGCAGGACATCTAAGAAAAAAATCATTGCAGTTACAACTGATGAAGGATGAGTTATGTCTTAAATCTCCCCATGGCAGGTTACTGATCCTCAATGCTTTGTTACCCTCACTGCACCAAAGGATGATTTCCACCCAGCAGTCCACAGAAGAAAATATGCCCCTATGGCTCAGACATTCATCTAAGGTCAGCTATATATGAAGAAGCATTTAGCTGGAGATAGAGGACTGTGCATGGAAAGTACCTGGAGGAGAAGCACGCTTTCCCCTTGCCAGCTATGTTCAGGAGCAATGGCAGACAAAGGGGTAATGCAGAAAGTTTAAGCTTGTGGTGGAAGGTTTACCTGGATTTCTTTACTGTCATATGCCATATTTGCAGTATAAAAAATAGTGGTGTCAAAGCCTGTTTCCTGGGATTATCTTGAAGGACAAGATAAGAGGTTTGGATGGACTTCTAGAATCATAAATCATAAAATCATAAAAGGTATAAAAATAGGTGCAGGGTTTTTCCTTTTTTTTTTTTTTTTTTTTTTTTTTTTTTTTTTGTGGTCTATCAAACCTCATGAAATGCAGCTGTCTGATCAGCTGTACCCTTCTGGAAAGAACACGTGAAAGCATTTTACATTTTCACACACCAGTTGTCATAGGAGAAAATGTTGAAATTTTGCTCCCAAAACAATATGCAGGATATCATCTCACCTAGTTTTAGCCACCTCAGATTCAGAAGTTTACTTTAAGTAAGGTATAAATTCACCCTACAGCCAATAGAAAGACTAAAGAACCTCTAGTCAGAGATCTTCCTGTCCTAAAATTATTGGAAAAGATGATGAGTGCAGACTGAGGTGACATACCCTATTAGGAGCAGAAGTGGGAGGTAGGAGAATTTATATTCTGTTTTAACATTTTCTTAAGGTACAAATCTTAACCATAAGAACTATTAAGTGAGGCCAGCTGGAAACATTCCTGCTTAATATTTTAATGTGGATTTCCCCAAGAGGAAATGTTTCACTGAGGCTTAAGGATTTGGAAAAAAATGATTGTTTGAAAAGAAACATTGGGAGGAAAAAAGGGGATTTTGAGATGCATTCCAGTAATACATTTGTTAAGTACTGGAATAAAAACCTTCATTGCAGACACACAGAGGAGCACAGAAGCACAAAGGTTGGTGGGGGAGCCCAAATAACACCCTGTCTCAGCTCCTTGCAGGTCCATCCGAGCCACCAGCCCATCGAAAGTCCATCTCCATGCCCAAAAAGGAACAGAGACAGAAGGCAGGTGGGGAAACTCCAGCAACCCAGTTAGAGGAACAGCCCTATCCCAGCTCTTCCAAGTGCTGTCCCAGGAGAACCCCAGCACCATGAGCTGGGGGGACACCCATCACCATGAGGCAGTGGTCGCCTTTTGCACTGACCCCCCAGGGTCATTGCCCAGGGGTATGGGACACACTGTGAGATGCAGGCTCAGAGTAGAAAGATGTCAGAAACTCAGGGAGACTGGGACCCAGGGGCAGCTACTGAGCAAGTGGGGTGTATGATCCCAGCCGTCTGAGGGATACACGTTGTACATATATATTTTCACCAGCAGACCTCCATCCTTCTCAGCCAGAGAAGAGAGCAGGATGAGGCCATCGGTACTGTCAGTGTTTGTGTGAGTGCTCTCCATGTCTGTGTTGATCTTTGCAGCCCTTTTTATGTACGTGTATATACATGGTGCAGACGTGTTTGTGCCTGTCCCTAGGGAATATGCACTCAGCCTCCCTACTGGCTGTACCTGGGAGTACGGAGCTGCCGCAACCTTGCCTCTGCTGGATTTGGCAGCCTCTAACATCAACATTTTGATTTTGCTTTCAAAACTCATTTCCATTTTTAGGGATGACAGAAAGGGAGTAAATGAAATAGAACTAATATTTTCAGTTTTATTAAAATAATACTTCAACCAACTCAAGCAAACTGTAATTGTTTTTCAAAGAATATCTTCACATTGTTTTAATTTTTTCCTGCTTTGAAGCGTAAATGAAAATGAAAACAGAGGCACAATATTCCCTATTATATAAAAGATCTACCTCTATTTATTTCCTTTAGAAAAAACTTCCTGATGAAGTGACAGATACTAAAAGTATTTACATCAAGAGTAGAAAGTGTCTGAAACCTTTCTGTAACTACAAGTTTGGGGACTAATTCAGAAATCACACGGGAAATTTTATGGCCTCAGTAATGCAGTAGGACAGGTTAAATGATCATGATGTTCCCTTCTGGCCTTAAAATTTATTAACTTCCTCCCATTTTTCCTGTTGATAGGTTCAGTGATACTTTCCAACTACACAGCTAGCTCTCTGTGGATATTATATGGTAGCTGCATATAATTACTTCCATCTTAGAGCAGGAAAACTGAGATTCAGAGAAGTTAAGTGACACAATCATCATGCAAGAGTGCACTAGAACCAACATTAGACCTCAGATTTATTGACTAGCCATCCTACGTGTAGTCCATCAGCCTCCCAATCTCTGACAAGTTAGTTAAGTCCAGTGTTCTTTTTTCTCCCCTTCCATAAAATAAGGGCAATAACACCTTCTTATTTCTATTTACCTATAAAATGTTGTCAAAGGTGATTTCAGTTTATGTGAAATTCCTTCGACGATTTCTAATCAAGCTGCCTTGGGCAACATTAGCTATGTTGCTACACTAACACAGAGCTCGTGGCAAAATAATCACTTTAGCATTAAAAAAAAACATTTTGCATCCTCCACTGCCATAGCCAGTACTGTGGCATGAAACCTGTACCAAATATCTGCATTACAGTGGCTATTTTAAAGCTAGCAGGGACATTCTGAGTGGATTCAAACTAGGACTACACACTGTTAGAGTGTACAGGTACCCCAAGTGCAGTTGTGAAAAGCCACTGCAGCTTTTTTTATTATTATTATTTCATGTGCACCTGACATCTGTGCTCAGAAACTCATGGATTCTTCAGGAAGTGTTATCAACACTCGCATTTGCACCAGTCTTATCTCTGATTGTCATTCTGGGTAAAAGTATTTACATTTTAAATGATGCATACTCATACAACATTTAATACACATAACAAATAATTATGACAAACACTCTTCCTAATAAATAGTAGAGAGCAAAAACTCCTTAGAATTTGCAATTTGAGATATAAAGTAAATTGGATTTTAATACTTAATTAAGTTGTTAAAAATTGAAGAACACTTTTATAGCACATTTAAAAAATATATTTCATGTGTAAACTCTCAGAAGCAATTTAAAAAAAAACATGGAATGGAAACACCCTGCAGCGGCTCAGGTTTTTCCTTTCCAGCTGAATTCAAGGGCTGATTACAATGAGCTGTTTTCCACATCAGCTCTGCCCTTTTCACCACTTTACTCAGTACCTACTGAAGTTTTAGGAAGAGATGATAGGATAATTTACACAGAATTGATAGTACTATGCAGGTGACAAGGAGTACCATGAGCAGTTCTTTCAATCAGCTCTGCCAGCAGCAGCCTGCAAGCAATGCTTGGGTGAAGATACAGAAATCAAAATAACTGAGAAAATATACTAAAGAGCTTGCCTCCTTCATAGCAATACCAAATACGAAGGGCATCCACCCCCAGAAAATACATTCATCAAACACACAACCTTGGACTGTGTGACAAGTAGCACAGCTGTAAAAATGTCTTTCCATCCTCCAGCTAGGAGATTGCCCATCATTGCCTTGTAAATAAACCTGGGGTGCTTTTCAGGTTGCCTCAGTCCTACCAGGCATCTTAAATCTCGCTAAGTGCCAGACAGCAAACCTACCTACCGGCCTTCCTAATCCAGCATAGTTCTCCACACTCATTAGATCCATCTTTGCTTTATATTTGTTATGCATGCTCAAAAGTGCCTTTTAAGGGGAAATGAGTTTCTGTTACTTCACTGGGACTCATGTGAAAGTAAACAAGCACTTGGCTTCTGCCCAAATCTCCCAGAGAACCCAAATGGTTAGAGGTGGTCACAGATGTGGCTAACTTTACATCACATCCTAGTGACCACTTCCTGCCTAATAATCTAAACGTAACATCATTTACCATATCCCTCCTCAGGTATTTATTCTCAGAGGTCATAATTGCTAGTCTACTTCTCTCCTCACACAGAAATTATCCTCTACCTATAGCTATTTTTCTGGAGTTTGGCAGTGGTTGTTTTGACAGGCTTCAAATGATTTTCCCTGTTAATGTTATCCTGAAATCTTTTTCAGCAGAGACTTACATTTTCTGCATAAAGAAAAAGCAACACATAGTCATATCAATGATCCCAGCAAATACAAAATGAAGTAGCATCTCTTGCTTTTAGTTTTGTTCTCTTAGTTTGATTTCTCTCCTATGTAGATAGGTAGATTTCATATTATCTTTGGTATCATTTTTCTTTTTAGTCCATGAGCATAACTTTCTATTGGAGTGAACTGATCAGTAAGGGGAATTGCTTTACAGTTCTCAGATACAAAACTCATATCAGAAGAGACAAGAAACTGTCTTCTTTCATGCAGAAGAGATAAAAAGCAAAATACACTTGCTTGATTTCAGTTTTTCTGGGAAAATTACTTCCACATACATCCTACTACATTAATCCTGTTACTGCTCTTATAGAAGAAGAAGGAATGAGATTTACTATTATTTCCATTTTTAAGTTGTGCTTAAATATTATGGAGATGTGGCACCTGAATGTATGAGAGAAAAGGGACAAAAATCCAGTCAGGAGGAGGAAGAAAAATTCTGGGTGGTTAATACAATTTTAAAGCTTTTAAAGATATTGCAGATTTTTTTTCCTTTAATGAAGCAAGCTTGGGTTTTGCAAATTAACAATTCTCTGAAGGAATTCACAAAGAGAGAAAATAAATATGGAAGAATTATTTATTTAAGACTAAATTTTGTTACCTGTACCAGCATACAAAGTGATGGCAAATTAAACTAAAGATCTGCATACAAGTTATTCTGAGGAAGCAGGGAGAGGAATGGCACAAAAGATTTTGGCAAGTCCTAGCTGCTTGGGAAGACTGATAGTACACGCATCTGACAGAATTAGAATGCATATCTTAGCATAGGAACTTCAGTTGCCTTTTGTGGCCAGGATTATTGCCAGTTGTCTCTTCCTTTAGCCACAGGGAAAGAAAAATCTTCAGTATTAGCATATTTGTTGAATGAGGCACATAATTCTGTCTTTCACTATGCTCGTTTTCTCATAAGACACATAAGCTATTCTCAGAGTCCCCAGCTGAATGCAGCTCTGAGCTTGTGGAAAGGATTACAGAATTTTATTTGAATAAGAGCTAGTAGTTCCTTTTTGTGTCTGGTATGATTACTGGAATTGCAATGTGTTCTTTTTTATGTGTGGTGTAGATTTATACAAGCGTATACAGTAAGGGAGTTCTCTGCCATTGGCAGAGAAGAATATCAGCTGGAGCTTCTCCTAAGGCCACTCAGCAGAAGTACACCTGTTATTCCATGCTATAGTCTTCCTCCAATGCCATAAAACACAAGGCCTACATTTTTGCATGTGTATAAACTAATGATAGATAACTCACAGTCCAAATGACAGCTGGGGAAGCCAAGCCCAAGGCACCAACCTATTTTAATACAAGCGTGCCAAAATGAGATTAAAATCTTGAGCCAAAATGGGATAAAACACCCTTAAAACACTAATAATTCTGACTTAATCAATGGTTATTGCTCTTCTTAAATGGAGTTTAAAAATTGTGCAGTGGTTTTGATTTTCCTTTTTTTTTTTTTAATGTTAAATAAGCTCTGTTTCTGCCAGTACGGAAAATCTGCCACGTTGCCCTAACACTTCTAGTGCATAAGTAGTTTAAAAACTTGGAAAATGTAGCTTTAGCATGGGAGTGAGAAATAATTATTCCACTGCTATAGTATCTTGTGTAGCTGAAGGCAATTCAAGTATTTTGTGTGTCACCATAATAGTTTCAACTGAACTAATAATCTGCCTCCTAATCTTTTTTCAAGGTTATGTGAAACCCCTGAGTGTGACACCAGCCCAGCAGAATTCAGGTGTAGATGGTACTGAGAGCCGAGATTCATGGAAGAATAATTTATTTGAGAAATTATGGTTTGGTTGGGTGGATTTACCTCAACAGGACTTTCCATAAGAAGATATTTCTGTAGAAACCACTCTCTTTCTCTTGCCATGTCTTTTAATTAAGTCTGAAGCTTTGGCTGTAATCAGTGTACACAAAATAAGCAAGCAGGCAACTACAAACACAACTAAGGGAAAGAAAGGATGTTATGGGTTTCTAAACAAAGATGTGACAGGTTTACTGGAGGGAAAAGAAAATAGAAAGAGCAGAAAGAAAGATTACAACCCAACTGGATTCTCTGATTTTACATTCTTCTTTTCTTCTACTTTCTCTCCACTAGAACATGGGATGGATGCCAGAGATGCATCAAACTGTCCAAGTATAATTTAAGTAGTCATGGAACAGATGTTCACAACAATTTCTGGTCAGTGCAGGGATTTTATTACCTGCCCACAAGCTCCTACCCACTGTGAAAACTGTATTTCTTGCAGATGCACTATATCAGATTATATCAAATTACATGTATTCTATAAGGTTGAATGACCCTAATCAACTAGAAATGTAATATAATACCTCCCTTCCTCCTCCCGCCTTTCTCCAAGACTGAATAAAAGTTACTTATACTGGTCAATTTTATAACGTGAGCTTCAAAACTCAAATACTTCAGGAATTTGACTTTGAGTGTTAGCGACTTCCTACAGCGTGAACAGGTGGGAGAATGCTGGAAACTGAAGGTGAGCAACAGTTCTCCTTCCCTTCTCTCTTGTACATGCAGTAAAGGTCACTACTCTAATCCACCTCTTGCATTCTCAAAGGAAGAAGACAGTGTGCCAACTCCAGAAGTCTGCCAAAACTTTATTTCCTTTTATATTTTTTCCATAGAAAGTAAGAAAATGGTAATTTCTCTGAGAAGATTGTTAAAGTATGTTGGTTCTTTTCATTTGAGAAGGAAAGGTAAATGAACTGATGTTATCTGAGCATCAGGGTGTAGTAAAACCCAATGTATGGACGTGAATAGAATTGGTAACAGAAGAAGATATTAACAAAACATAGAAAAGGCTGCCTGGAAAAATGCTAGCCTATTAATCAAATGTATGACTTCAACAATATAAAATATCTACTGTGCATTACGGATAAGCTTACACAGCAATAGTTGTAGCTCATGTATATACACTTTGGCTAGATTTACACAGATCAACACCAGTGGAATCACAGAATCACAGAATGGCTGAGGTTGGAAGGGACCTCTGAAGATCATCTAGTTCAATCCTTCTGCTGAGCAGGATCACCTAGAGCACATTGCTCAGGATGGCATCCAGGCAGGTTCTGAATATCTCCAGAGAAGGAGACTCCACAGCCTCTCTGGGCAACCTGTTCCAGTGCTCTGTCACCCTCACAGTAAAGAAGTGTCCCCTCATATTCAGGCAGAACTTCCTGTACTTCAGTTTGTGCTCATTGTTGCTCATTCTTTCTCTGGGCACAACTAAAAATAGACCGGCTCCATCCTCTCAACACCCTCCCTTCAGATATTTGTATGCATTGATGAAATCTCTCCTCAGTCTTCTATTTTCCAAGCTAAACAGGCCAAGCTCTCTCAGAATGTCCTCATACAACAGGTGCTCCAGTCCTCTAATCATCTTCACAGCCTTTCTCTGGACTCGCTCCAGCAGCTCCATGTCTCTCTTTTACTGGGGAGCCCAGAACTGGACACAGTACTGAAGGTGAGGCCTCACCAGGGCTGAGTAGAGGGCTGAATCAACCTTTGTATCTGAAGGTGTTTTTTTTTTCCAGCTGGAAAATACGCTATCAAAGGACCATTGCCAGCAGGATGAAAGACAGGTGATTTTAACCTAGCTGAAGTTTGTCTAACCATGCTGCTGTAAGGTTATAGGCTCAGCTTTCATTGCAGATAGAAGAATTCAAATCCCCATCATCATAACATACTTTGTGAATTTGACAGTGTATTTGACTGACTTGTTTTCAACAGTATCTTGAAGAAGGAAACTGGTTCTAGACTAGGACAGTCAGAACTTCTGGAAAAAGACAAAAGATTTCACATTTCCTTGGCAAGCTTTTGTGCATATTCAGGAAGAAAAGGTTCAAGACACTGTGCGTGAAAGAATCAAAGCACAGAGAGACCTCAGAGACACTGGAATTTCCCAAGACCAAAGGAAACTGATTTTTTTTATAAGATAGAGTTACATTGTTAACAGCAGTAAGGTTTAGAAGCAAGAACTTATTGGCACAGTGGGCAGGGTAAGAGCTGTGTGTGAAAATTTAACTTCAGTGTACTGCTTATTTACTTTGAGTTTTATTTTAAAATGTTAAATTCTGTTCAAATAAAATAAAAGCTATGATATGTAAAACATCCTGGTCTCTGGAAAACTGACTTGAAGACAATCTGGGTGTATTGACCTCACAGCTGTGGCCAGTTTGAAGTGCCATCTTGGCTAATCCAAGAATAACTAAATAAATTAAGACTAATGGCCTATCTGGGTAAATAACACATCTCTGCAGAGTAGCCAAGAATACATTTAACAGTGGAGGTACAAGTATTTCTTCCTCTCTTTCACTTTTCTTTAGTATTCCATAGTATTTTTCAACAATGAAAAATGCATATTTGAAAACTTTTAAGTCTTTTTACACACTTTACTGTAGTAAAGAGAATGGTTGTATGCTTGTTCTTTAAATGCTTTTCAAATTGCATATATGAGTGAAAGATCTCTTTCCCAATTTCAGCATTATGAAAGGAAGGACAATATAATGTTTTTTCGTGTCCATGTCATATATATATTCATTCACGATGAAGGGGTCACTTAAAATAATCCTGAAACAACAGTTCTAGTTGCTTCTCCAAGCACCATCATGGCAAATAAGGCTTATGGCAAATAAGGCTTTCTCTATTCTTCCACAGCTGTAACAACAGCAGTGAGAAACTCTGTTCTTTCTTTGTTTAAACCAAATTTCCTGAAGAGACTTGCACAGACAAAATAAGGAAAACATCAAGTAGGCAACATTTTTGTTCTGCACAAAATATTCCTCAGATGTACTGGCTAGGTAGCTAAGAATAAAAAATAGAGACAAAATGCTAAGCAGGATCTTTCTTTGCCTGCTTAAAATGCACTAACACTCAGAGGTTGTGTAAATGGTTCCACACCGTCTGGCAGCTATGAGGAGAAAAACAAAGCATCATTTGCAGGTACTGTACTTCTCGCATTTTGAATAATGTACCACAATGTACTAATTGTCATAACAGGCAGAACAATATACACAGAATTTAAAGTGCAGTCTGTTCCCTCATTCATATTTATGCTACGCAGTTCAGGAATGCACTTATATTTTGTACAATTACTATTCTGTGTATTACATGGCTGCGTAGATTTTGTGTGATGTATGAGAGAGAGAGAATAGGTTAGATAGAAATGACATACTTTCCACAATGCAGCCTTGCACAACTGGAAGTGCACTAAGGATGATAATCACAGTAACACTTTCTTCCTCCATGCTGATACACCCAGCTTATTGCCACGTCTTAGTGTGCTCCAGCATTCTCACGGACTGCAGCCTATCCTGTGGATGCACTCATCCTGTAGACCTGCACACATATCATCAAAAGCCAGCTCTTTCAGCTCTTGGCCAAAACCCAGATCTAATAAGAATCAGCATATCAATTTAGGATGGGCTGTTCTCTCTCTGAGACAATCTGGAATCCATTCACCTGCTGCATTGATGCTGGCTGTAGCCCCAATATATCTACACCTATGTTCCATTCAGACTGGGGATTCTCTAATTGCTTAGCACGGTGACAGTGGTCACTGGAAACACTGGTGTCTATACGAATAAGCCGATGAGGAAGCAACCACAGTCTTCATAGTAATCCAGCTCCCTGGGTTGTTGTTTTCAAAATCAACCAGAATGGAAACATTATCCTTTGGAAATATAAACTGGTTCTTACACAGTTCCACAGACAGGTATTGAGGGTCAACAAGTAAAGCACATTGCTTCATATCCAAAAATGATGGTGAACATGACCTTTCCAGGACTTGGTCCTGTCATAGTCTTAGATGGTAGCAAATTATTCCTAACAACCTCTTTAAGCAGCTCCTTCCATTTTTGTGAATTGCATTCGCTATCAGAGGTAGTTAATTTGGGGAAAAACTACTCAGGATTTCTGTCTTTTCCTAGTTGACTTCCCGTAGACCTCCCTTTCCATAAGGAAAGCAACATTAAAACTTGCACAGCCAGGCAAGTTAGCATGTGTTAGCCAGTCTGGGATAGCATTCCATACATATCTTCTCAGCCCACACCAAGGTAATTAGTTATTTTAACCTTCTTTCTCTGAAAGTTTACATTACGGAAATGTCTTGCTCTATCAATTGGAGAAATGCATTTGGTAGCATCTTACCCAGCAGACTTTTCCACCTTCTGTCATCACAGTTTTTCTCTCCTCCACGACATGCAAACTTCAAGCCTACTCATGCTCTTTCCTCATCCGCTACCCATCCCACGCGGCTATGCCCCCTCCTTCAGTTCAGTAGGGTTTTCTCTTCATTAAGTGTGCATGCTACCAGTCAGAGTCAGCCACAGAGTGAAGCTGACATCTTACAAGGTCCTGCCTCTGCCTTCTGTACATCTTCATTATATGGAGAAATAAATTGTCGTGTTAGTTACATTATTACATTTTAAGTTGACAAGTAAATCTTATTATAAAAGTGTAATGATACAATAAGATGTTTTTTCATACATTTAGCCCTCTCTGTCTGACACTTAATTATATCTACTGCTGCATGGTGATCTGAAACATTAATTTGGCAAATCAACTAAAATCCCCCATAATAGGCTGATTTCCTAGCCTGCTCTTAGGGTTCTGTTAACCATATACTGAAATTACTTTAAACATGTCTAGTGAACCTCTGAAGAGCAAAAGGGCTTTTATTGGGAGGGTCGGGGGAGACGGACCATAACAGGAATATTTTGTTAAGAACTCTAAAGAGAATCAGATCTGAACTTTTATGTATATTGAGAAAAACAAGTTTTGCAATTCACAAATAGGATCTTCCCTACCATAAGCAACACAATACTCACATGTCTGTTCCACCACAGAACAGTGACCTCATAACAAAAGATCTATGTTCTATGTCACAGGGCAACTGAGACTACTTCTCTGCTTTTCACAGAGCTTTGCTTGGGGACCTTCCTTCACATATGCAGATGTGTACACACACACTACATGCACCTGTACACACACTGGCTAGCCAGGGAAGTTATGGTGAGAGATGGCCACTTCACACCATGGAGTTCTGAAAGCCCTCGGGATCCAGTGTATGACATCCAGATTTTTCCTTTCAGGTAACCAGCATTCAGCCTGAGCTCAGGCTCCCTACAACTCCCCATCACTGCAGTGTGGATAGCACCAGAGCCTTCTTATGTCTTGAAAGGAAAAGCCAAAGGTTATACCATGCCTTGCTAACCAACCATATGTTCTTTGTCTCATTGTAGAAATGTATGGGGTAGCCCAAGAATGCACAGTGAGCAAGGGGAGGCATCCTGCAAGTAAATCAGCTCTGGGATACACTTGGCACTCTAGCAGATCAACCCCAGCACATCCTGAAGGTATTCCAGCAGAAATTTATTGATATTTTTATTGGAGCTTAGGGGTCAATCAGCAGATAACAAAGTCGAAGCCCTACATCTTCCCAATAGCAGCATGTAAAACATGCAAAGCCGTGTTGCATAGCTCTTCTCCCACTTGCCACCTGCAGAGCTGAACCATTCCAGACTGCAGCCTGAGAGAGCCCAGTAGCACTTGCAGGTATAGGAGGGCTACAGAGCCAAGCCTCCATGAAGCTAGAGCTGGGAGAGGGAGAGAAGCGAATGTGATCTGTAAGTCTTAGTTTAAGTTACATTTTTTTTAAAGCCTCTGAAATTGACCAAAAAGACTGGTAGTTCCCAAACTGCCTATAAATTGTGTTGATAACACCGAGATGACCTCCAATCAAGTAATCTTTTCCTGCACTGAAAACAAACCTGACCCTGATAATGCACGCTTTTGTGAAGGAGCCTACAGACTACATAACAAGGGATGCTTTCATTTCCATAATGTGAGCAAAACAAGGGACACAACTGTATCTCATAAACATGAAAGACATCCACATTCATTAACTAATAAAGCTGAGAAATTATCCTACCTAGTATAAAAGAAAGTGGAAGAAAAAAGGCTGAGCCTTTCCTGTGGTGGCAAATAAATTCCTGTAGAGTTACTCCACAAAATGTGTAAGAAAGCTTAAGGGACTTTGGCATCCAGCTCTTGCTGAATTTCAGATGTAGGTGGATGAATAACTGTCCTGCACTCCCTCTAAAATCATTCTGAAAACCATATTTACTTCATCATCTCACTAAAATTTTGTCTTCTACTTGCATATCACATATCCCATCTAACTTGGGACTTGCCACTTTAAACAGAGGACTTACTAACAGTAAACATATCTTTTCTAGCCTGATTCCAGCATGACACTATTCATCAGTAATAAACTCTGAGTCTAAATCTTTTTTACTGCTGTGCTTCTCCATGTGTCAGAAATTCACGTACAGATTTGGTATAAGCAAGTGCAACTTCCTCTAGAAATTTAGGAGGCAAACTCTGCAATGACAGAATATTATAACTTATATGCTAGTATAACAACATTCAAGTGACAAAATATGCCTATTTGCTATTCAGGGGGTGTATCAAGACAGCAATTCATTCTACAATCTTCAGAAAGGTAAACCTCTACAGCTGGGACAAAGCATTCAAAAGTAAATAAATAAATAAATAAATAAATGAAATCAGAACTCACTAAGACACCAAAAGAAATGACCAGGTTTTAATAGGAAGTCAGTCCATGAGTTGTCTACTAGGAGCTCAACATTTTCTTAAAGTCCAATTCCATGTGTGATCAATACCACTAATCATTTAAAAATTAAGTCATGAACAGTTTTAAAGGTCTGGTCCTTAAGAACAGTATGATAGGGATATTGACAGAATAGCACTTTATATTATACCTCTATTAACTATTTTCCATACTTCACTTTTTTTTTTCTTTCCTCATATCTATCCTAACAAATTTGAGACATTTCCTATCCTCCGCATTCACAAGCTTGTAAGTCACTATTTCACCACATCTTCTGACAAAGATGATATGGAGGCAAAAGCAGTCCAAACTGTGTATTCCTGACTTGCCCCATAAGTGCAGATTGCTTAACAATAAGATTGGGTGCAAGTTTACCACATGGTCCTTAGGCAACCTGCAGACCTGTAAGCCACAACTCTTTCCTCCAGTAAAAATGCCTTAATGTGGTACTGCATCACTACAAATGGCTTAAGTTCCCTTCATGGGTCTAGCTCTGAGGCTCAGCCACTCACTGGCTGTGAACAGATGTAAATTAGTCCTTTCATATAGGGATAAATAATTGCTTCTTAACACAATCTCCCTCCACTGAATGTCCAGAAGACAGCAATTCTTTCCTCTTTAATGTCCATTTAAGAAGTATCTTCAATTAAGGAGTAAAGGACTCCTTCTAACTTGACATTTCAACTTGAGAAAAATAACTAGTTCAGTTCCTGGTAGGCAAACTATCAACTTAGGCAATCATTAAGCACCAATTTGTTACAAAGCAATTCTGAAAGAAGTCCTCAAAAATGCATATATGAATAGAACCTAAACTCTACCAGTAATAAAGGGAAATAATTTTACACAGTAATCGTGATTCTATTTTTAGAGAATTATATAAAATGATCTTGTTCTTGAACCTAACAGGTTTGAAAAACATATATATATTAATGCATATATATATATATTTAGTAACCAAGAAACATTATTCAAGTGTAATGCAACAACTCAGAAATATACACAATTATCCTCAGTAATTGACAAAATCAATACCTTCTGCATGAACTGCGGTATCTGTCCCTGGGGGAAAAATAAATTGAACCTACCTAGGAACAGTGGCGAATAGCACCCTAAACTTTCCTGGAACTTCATTTGTCATGTATGATTTATTACTATTTTTTCATGTCACTTGTTGATCTCATCTTCTGGTAGAAAGCAAATTGCTTTGATGAAAGCCAGTTGTATGGCTTGGATTAAAAAGGCAGAGTTGTCATCAAATGCAAAACCACCCTACATGAGTGCCATGAACAGTATCCTTCCTGGTAACTCTATCTATCTCAGTGCAGTGGCCCCAGATGGAAAATGCTCTCGTTTATGAGATTTACCTTGGGGATACTAAAATGTGACTCACAGATGAAAAGACTGAATATAAAGTGTGTTTTAGCCCTCCTTGCAAAACAAAACACTTCAAAGAAAATAGCTTTTTATTTGTATTGACAATTATGTTATTATAAAACCTATAATTTTTCCTTCCCCTTCACCCTGTCTTGCCCCACTAAGAATTCATTGTGTTAGCTGCTGGAGAAACAGAGGTACAGAAGCCCCCATTAATTACAGTACAATTGAAGCAAAATGCAAACAGTGAGAAAGAGAGGAGTAAGATGGTTGGAGAAAATCCCACAGATATTATCTCAGGCTGTGGTCATTACAAATATTGGTGTTTGTAGGGAAGAGATGTGAGGAAAAAACTATCATCTAGAGAAGTGGTTAGGTAAGTAGTGGAAATTGATGCTGTTCTCAAGAACGAGGGGCACCCACATGAAAAAGTATGAAGAAGCCATGAATCCCCTTCAAGAACAGAATGTGATATACCATGACTGGGCTTTAAGGATCAGTTTTCTGGATACTGAAATCACAAGATTTTTTTGGTTTGTTTTTTTTTTTTTTTTTTTTTTTAATAAAAGAGAACAAACATACAACCACCCTGCCAACTTCTAGGTTCTGTAGGTAGAGAAAGAAATGTAAATGTTTCCTAAGAGATTAATGCAGTGCAATCTGTTCACCTTTGCAGACAGCTCAGAGCAATTTGAACTCCACCACATGTAATATATATAGTTCCTCAAAATCCTATTGGGTAACACCAGCTTTAGTAAATGGTGTTCTGGGCGAAGCTAGCACAGATCCATGTTGTTCACATGTCTGGCATGTAGAGCTGCCACACGTGATGTGAATCATCATATTCAATAAGAAGTCTACCAACTGCTGTTATTCCTTAGCTTCATAATTCTACTGAGTGGAAAAAAAATCAGATGTTCTCCAAAATGTCAAACTCTTGTATAAGTATACTATCATTTCAGTCTCTCAAATACTTGACTTGTTGTTTGGGGTTTTTGTTATTTTCCTACAATATAAACTCTTATTAAATAGATTTGATCTCCACATATCACTGAGTTTGAACCACTACTAATTCAACCACAGATCTTTGGACCTTTCATGCCATTTGAAAATGAGCTAAGGTGGATCACCAGAGCAAACAGAATTTGCAAGATGAATCTGTGTTTCCATGTTAAAAAGAGGTAGTAGTAAAACAGAAACTGCTACTGTCTCATATTTTAGTTCAATACTTAAATCTCTTCTGTATTGAACACTGCTAAATCTTTTCCCTTGATCACAATTTGTGAAAATTTCACTTACCAGTTGCGTAGACATTTTTCATAACTTGAGAACAAATGGAACTGGCATAAGCTATGGTCATGCTGCAGACTTCCAAGCTGCAATTTATGTTTAGTTGTGCCCAAGATATCCTTCTGGATAGTTGTCAGGGATCAGTGAGGGCTGGGGATGTGGGCAGGGAGTGCAGACAGGGATCCCAGGGGAGGTTTGGAGTTCTTGGGGTCCTGACACTAACAGTTTCAATGGCTACCCCTCAATATGCTACTCAATAGTTTCAATATGCTACCCCTCAGGAGTAGCATATCTGCCTGCCACAAGAATGCATATGAATCTTGCTATGTGTACTTGAGTCATCTTTCATCCTAAAGGACATTGTTTCCTGATGTCTTCCTTAGAAAAATAAAATTCATGAAACTATATCTAAAGTGTTCTGTCGATGGTTCGGTTCCTTTTTTATTTCTCTCCTCCTGTTTTCCTCACAGATATAGGGTATTCTGATGAGCTTGGCAGAAACTGAAGTATTAAATTCTCTTTGGACTATTCAAAGAAATAGGAAAGATTTAAACCACTTATACTTCCAGGTCAGCCGCTTGACTGCTTAACCTGCATTTGCAGAAATGAAGAGGGATACAGTACTGTGGGAGGCAACAATGCCTTAGAAAATGGTGCATGGACCCACAGCGACCTATTTCAGCTTTCAGGCAACCTCTTGGGACTTGGTTTCAGTGATAGGTGCAGTGGGAAAGAGTAAAGGGAAAGAGCACAGCATAAATTGTTGAAGTGATGTTACAAGCCTGTTTGAAAATAGTGACCAACTGACAAAACTAGCAAGAATCAATCATGCAGTTAAGTTCATTGGGGAAAAAAAAAAAAAAAAAAAAAAAGAGAACAAATAGTGAGCAAAACAGTAGCAGTGAGTCCAACAGACTACAACAAAGCATTTAATGGTGGTTATTATAGCCACTGAAACAGAATTTCAGCAAGTGTTGAAGTGTAGGAGCATCACCAGAAGGTAGGCCTGAGCTGGAAAAGCACTGCTGCTCGTGTTTGGAAATGGCTCTGGTCAGTGCACATTCCAGCAGAACGCAGCAAAGGCTTGATCATTGCTCTCTAGGTGCTAGAAGAAATCTGATTAACCTCCAGACAGATAGACTGGCCTTTTCTACCTGCTGTGTCAGATAAGTACATGCTGCCTTACGGCAAAACATAGGCCAATAAAGTTTACAGCCTTCAAGGACAGAAGGACTTTTCCATAATCCAGAAGATATGGAGGGACTCCAATCTACCATCACATATCCCTATTCTCCTGGCTTGATATGAAAAAAAAAAAAAAAAAAAAAAAAAAAAGATTTTTAACTGCCAAATACAACATAATTGAATTTTCTTATGTTGATATTTAACCCAGTTATTTCATCAACATTAGTCTCTCCTAGTTCAAGAGACAATAATCATGAAACTCTTGCAAGTACATATACAAAACATATCTTAGCCCCTTTGTTAGCAGGAAAAAAAAATGAAGATATAAAACGAAATTATTATATATCTTAATGGCAAAACGGTAGCAGGTAGACAGACTTTGCAAAGAGATTGACAAAATAGAAGGCTGAGCAATCACCAGCTACATGAAGTTTAATAAGAGCAACTGCTGAATTCTATACCTGAGCCAGGCCAACCCTGGGTATATGTACTGACTGGGGGACAAGAGGCTGGAGAACAGCCCCATGAAAAGGAAGGGCTTGTCCTGTTCTGCTCTGTGCTGCTGCAGCCTCATCTCCAATACTGTGAGCAATTTTGGGTGCCATGCCACAATATAAGAAGGACATAAAACAAAAAAGAGAGCCTCCAAAGCAGGGCAACAAAGATGGTGAAGGGCCTACAGGGCAAGATGCGTGAGGATGGCTGAGGTCCCTGGTTTTGTTCAGCCCAGAGCAGAGCAGGCTGAGGGGAGGCCTCATGGCGGCCTGCAGCTCCCTCACGAGGGGAGCGGAGGGGCAGGCGCTGAGCTCTGCTCTCTGGGGACAGCAACAGGACCCGAGGGAACGGCATGGAGCTGGGACAGGGGAGGGTCAGGCTGGGTGCTAGGGAAAGGTTCTGCACCCAGAGGTGGTCTGGAACTGGGACAGGCTCCCCAGGGCAGTGGGCATGGCACCGAGCCTGACAGAGTCAGGAAACTTATGGACAATGCTCTTGGGTATATGATTTGATTTTGCGGTGGTCCTGTGTGAAGCCACAAGTTGGACTTGATGATCCTTTTGGATGCCTTCCAACTCAGGATATTCTATGATTCTATGATTTTAAAATACAGACTGCAAGCAACCTCTGTTTACTTGCATTAAAAATGTTTAATTGTTTTAATAACAGGCTCACTGGAAAACTTCTAATTTGGATCTATTATCTTCCTCATTAGAATTCCAGTGGCAGGGTGAACACACAGGCTTCTTATTATACAGGAGTTCATTATCAAAGTCTACCATAGATTGATTATCAATAAAGTGTTTTTCATTTCCTTAGAATCCTCACCACAGGGCTCTTTTATTTATTATCCTTCCATTCTCTTTTCTTTATCTAATCAGCCTGTGTTGAATCAGCTGCTAAGCATTCAAGAGTGAATGGTTTCTTCAGTTTTGTAACCATTAAAAGTCCATAGGAGCTATCATTCAGACCAGATGTGTCATTGTTCCTTTAAAGAGCCAACTCTCCTTTCATTTTTAAATACCTGTGTATCAACAGTGTAATGATACCAAATGATGACCAAATGTTTTTTCAGATAGCTATAGAAAACATGCTTCAAACACAGAGAGAGGTTTACCTTTCTACTCTAGGAAGCCAGAGTGTGCATGTGCACACTGGCACCTTCCTCCTCCTGGAGAGCAAGAGTTGCCTGAGTTGCCTGTGCTGAGAGACATCAGGGCCTAAGAACCTACCAAGACGAGCTGGAACACACTAACTAGATGGCCAAGGTTCACTTGCATGCAGCTGGTCTCTCTGGGTGCCTCTCTGATTAACAAGACTGTGTTAGAAAACAACACATGGCATCAGAAGTTCCTGTTCATTTGCAATCAGTGAAACTGAATTACTCAAACCTCCTCCGGGGCTGTGATTGGTAGGAAACAAGGGAAAAACATGGGTAATGTTTAAGCACCATCATTTGTACATGAAAATTGTCAAGGTTCATATATATAAATTGTAGAAAGAAGCAGCTCTGGGCACTCTTTTCATTAGAAAAGACAGAAAATAATTCTGGAGGTTTAAAAGAAAACCAACAAGCATCTTGTGCTACTGAACAGAGCGAATGTTACAGAATCACAGAATTTCTAGGTTGGAAGAGACCTCAAGATCATTGAGTCCAACCTCTGACCTAACACTAACAGTCCCCACTATACCATATCCCCAAGCTCTACATCTAAACGTCTTTTAAAGACCTCCAGGGATGGTGACTGTTATATGCATTTGGTCTGAACACACTTGAGGGAACTGAGATGACTGAAAAATTTGACTAGATCTGACAAAGTTCTCATATATGACAAACTAGTTTCATACTTTGAGTCTTAGTGCTAGCAGGGGCAGATGAAATAAGAACTATCTACTTGCCCCTACAAGCAAAAGGGGGAAATCTAATATCTGACCTACAGTTTCCAGCCTAGCCATTGTTCTTAAGCTGAAGTGTAATGCAACATGCAGTACATTATTCATAGTTTTTGTATTTTGATCTTACGACTTATGAGAGTTAACAAGTTTAACTGGTAATGGGACATAAATGGTTCAAAACATGCTGTGGTAAGAGTCATAAGCTGAGTGTGGACCCTGGGTAAGTTTGGGAATGAGGTTTTGCGAGACTCTGAGATGAACACCCGTGAAGCTTCCTGGCTGACCCATGGGATGCTCTGATGGTGGTTCATTGGGACCCTGCTGTGACAAGCAGGCAGTCCTCAGCTGGTGAAAGCCAATGGCTCTGCTGGCTGTAGAATACAGCACATGGAAGTCATCTTTTGACGTTGACATTGGTATCACTTTGGATTTGTAAGTGAAGTTTCAAGTAGGTTCTGTAATTCCAAGAGTATATAGTTTATTTGTTTTACCCAAAAAGACGTTTACAATTTTGTTCTCAAGCATCTGTTTATGACAAGGGGAAAGAAAAACTTGTAAAGACAATAGGCTGATTTCAATGCAAAGTGCTTAAAAAATGTGAGAGGAATACTTTTGGGAGCAGTATTGATCTATTCCTGGTATTTATTTCTTGGCAAGTGGCATCTTGGTGATTCTACCATCCCAAAGGCCAAAATTACAAGGAGACAGCTATTCTCTACCTAAAAGCCATATAAAGCTTTCTATCTAAAGTTGTCGTTCTAAAGCTCTCTCTCTAAAGTGACAGTCTGAGTCCCTGCCTCAGGGTCGAGCTCACCAGAACTGACCCTGCAACAGTGTCCTCTGTGTTTTCCTGATGCAGATTTGCAGAAATAAGCTTTCCATCCATCCGGGGAGCAGTTTTTGTTAGTTTAGAAATATAAGAGATTTTCCTTGACTTGTGAACACATCATTATGACATTCAACAAAACAAGTTACAAAAGAGTAAGTGGAATCAGGGCAGGAGGGGCTGGAGGGTTGGGCTGTTTTCGCTTTATGGGCTAAAAGTGGGCCACAAATCCAGAGAGAGTGACTGAGGGCCTCGAATTATTTAACACTCTTAAGAAAAGTATAAATGATGAGAGTGACACATAGCAGAAAGAAGAAGGACTCTGTTTCAGAGACGGCACTGTTAGGCAGTAGCAATTAAAATGAAATACTTTTTTTTTCAGCTGTTTTGTTCGTATTTAGCTAAACCATTTTTAAAGATGTTTTCTCAGGATTGAAAAAGTCTTTTCATATAATATGCAAATAACTTACACAAAGTTTTTAGCCAAAATGTTAGTAAAACTTAACTAGGATTAAATACACCTGCACAAAAAGATAATAGGTAATTTATACTAGCTGAAATAAGAACTGTAAACTACATAATCTAAAACTTGAGGTCTCAAACTGATCAATGCTGGAAGACAAGTGGGATTTATGTCCCCTTATATAATATTGTATCCCTGTCTAGGTATTCTGTGAGCTTTTTCTGCCCTCCTTGACAAGCTTGTAGGCTTGATGAATCATTGTTTGTTTTCTGATTTGGCAATTCCCATGTTCTTATAAAGAAAATAACATATGACAAGGTCAAGAATATGAACACAATTATAAGAGAAGCTTGACAGATCAGATAAAGCTTCTGTGGTATAAAGGGAAAAATAAATAAGGAGTTTGAGAATGGACATTAGTGTGGATAGTGAGAAGGCAAGCAGAAGTATACAGCTCCAGTCCTGGAAAGACACAGCAGTCAGTAATTTGTCAAAAACAGAAGAAAAGAGGGCAGAAACAGTCAACATTGTCTGGTAACAACCTAAGCCATGAACTGTAAGGTATGAAATGTTAATAAATAAATAAATAAATAAATAAATAAATAAATGACTTAATATATATATATTAAAAAAAAAACCTCCCCCTGTCCCGAGCAACAAAATTCAGAGCTGGGGGAAACGAAAATATTTCAACATTGTTTTGAGTCCACATACAGAGTGTGCTCCCTGTGAAGATCTGGTTTGGATACACCTTAACTGGTGTTCAAAACTGTGTTCAAGCTGATGTTTGGACCAAGACCAGGGTGCAGGATCATCTGGAAAATAAAGACTAGGATAAGTAGATTCAGAATCCATTTAAAAATATATATTAATATATATATCATCTTTCAGGTAAGCAAAGAAAAAAGTCTTCCTGAGTGAAAAGGAAGGAAAGGGAAGGGAAAGGGAAAGGGAAAGGGAAAGGGAAAGGGAAAGGGAAGGGAAAGGGAAAGGGAAAGGGAAAGGGAAAGGGAAGGGAAGGGAAGGGAAGGGAAGGGAAGGGAAGGGA